>JACCPG010003323.1:0-69345 GCA_016069955.1 Drepana arcuata | reverse complement strand
ATAGATACGGAAAGCTTTTAATATTAGCTTGTCACCGAAAATCGTAAAAAAATACAACCTTCACCCGTGAAACAGTGCTAGTGATAGCTGGACATACTCTGCTTGCCAATCGGCTACTAATGAATCTGAATTTGCATTGTATTATATTTTTTCTTATAAACATATAAACAATTCCATTATCTCTAGGCCCCGTGTCATATGTATGCAGAGTGAATCGGCCATGACGCAATATCTCAACATTATTATGAACGCTACATTACTTCTGCTATCCTAGTAGTTGACTATCATCTATTTTGCGCGTTGCCGTTACCACGAAGTCGTGGTTGAAACCGTTGTAAAACAACAACTATACGCCACGCTTGGAACGGATGATTCTTTAAAATAATTCCTCATACGCTATGACACCCGTGTATACTGTCCCAGGAAAAGACACCCGATTTTTTTTTTTATACAACAGGAGTGGCAAACAAGCATACGGCCCAACCTGATAGAAAACGGTTACCGCAGCCTATTTACGCTTACAATACCGAAGTATATATATCTATACTATAACTATATAACTATATATCTATATAACTGCTCTATATGCCAAAAATTGCTATATAGTAAAAATATTCAATAAAATCGCTATAAAAATCAGAGAGCAACCATTGTATTTATATAAAAAGAATTAAAAAAATGGCTCAGCGAAAATGATAAATAAAAGAATGTTTGATAGATAAATTGTCATTTCTACTAAAAATATTGTATCCTTCGTAGTTGGAGTTAGTAAGGAGATAAATACGTACCTACGGAAAAATTCGCATGCCAGTATTATATGGCCGAATGCGCGATTCAATCACTTTAAATCTATATATTTCTTAACAACGTTTATCTAACTGTTCAGACGAAGTGAAGTGTGTAGCGAGACAAACTATATTTTGTGCTTGAAACCATTTATTTTAACCAGCTTATATTACAATTTTCCAATTTACGTCTTACTGACGTCCTTTTTTCGCTAACTGACAGTTTTTTTTTACTTGTTTGCCACTGTCAAAGTTTAGTTTTAAGGGTTTACCTTTGACAGTGGCAAACAAGTACAAACTACTTCGTCGTGTCGCCAACACTCCAAATATCAATAAATTTAATTTATTTTTTAATACATAACGGAAGCGCAATAGTAAAACAAACATTAATTATAGCGTATCTATCTATACTTTCCGTCATCATTTATAATATTAGAAACACAAAAAATACGTAAATGAATCTAAGAAAAGTTTGTACTATAAAAAAAAAAAAAAACTGGTTACTCCGATTGCTATCGCGATGGACTCATCATAATATAGCCACAGATTTGAAAAACTTATGGAAAACTTTGAAAAGTAAAAAAATTTTTGAAAGAATATTTGGAGATTTTCCCCTCGTCACTTTGGCGATGGACTCGCCATCTGTCACGTTGGCACCTAATATACCTCTGGCGGAAAGTGGGTGTGTGGGTATTACCTATACACCTCTGCCTACCCCTTCGGGGACCCTTGTGGGAAGGCGTGAGGATATATTACTTTAGGAGAAAACCGATATTATGCAATTTGATGTAATAAGCAAGCAGAGCACGCAAGATATATTTAGTGCCCCTTGCTATCCTGTGTAAAGTTGTACTAAATGATACACAGATGGGGCCATTACTTTTGAAAAAACGATCAATAATTCCTGCCAGGTACCCTAGGCAATGCGCGCATCTCGGTATTGACGTTTTCCAGAAAATTTAGTTGGATGGACCAGGATAGCAGAGCATGAAGGAACGCGAAAATAGTTTACTAGTTTACGTAAGTCAAGTCTGATAAGACTGGCAACGCGTGCATCGTTATTTACATTTATTCTCAGCACATGCTTCTTTAACTATGGTACTAGGATGATTAGGAAGAGAACAAGAGATTTAAATATGATCTAGTTATGTACGTGTATGTATTTATTTTATTTACAAATTCAATAACAACAAGAAATGTCATACATAATATTTTTAATAAAAAATTTTCATTGAATAAACAAAATAATAAACAAAAAAAGACCTGCCCCAAGTCGCTTGTCTTTTTTTATAATAAATAAGGTTTTGGTTCCTATGAATTAATCAATTCCGTGTGCAACAAACATGAGCTTTTGTATCATGAGAGATCCCAAAGAACGGCAACACACGCCGTATTCACAACTTCGTAGTACCAGGCTTTCATAAAAAACCACAGGTGGTGTTAGCGAATCGCTCCATCTCGTTTGCTCGCGCTCCTCACTTTGTCGTCAATACGTCATTGTATAACCACGTCACGCCAGCCATGATGTTATGACGACAACACAAGTATGGATTGATCTATGAATACATATTTCAGCTTGAAAAAGATGTTGGTGGCCTACGAGTGTGATATATCCTTCTGGATACTCAGCCGATTAAAAATACTAATACATTTTGAAAATAATGTGTAGGATGGACATTTTATATGTTCCTTTTGATGCATGTGTAGGCCTCAGTCCTAACTGTTGGCCTTAAAGATGCTGCGAAGCTATTATAACCATCATAAAAATACGCCAGAATAACTCCTATTGTATGATATCCTAGTACTACTTGGACTCACCTTGCCGCGAGGGTCCACAAAGGGGTAGGCAGAGGTTTGTAGGTGGTAACCACACACCCCCTAACAGCATTTCATTTACAAACTCATCCTTAGTAGTGAGTTTTTACATACCTATAATTTATGTTTTTATTATCTTAGCCTAAAAGAATGGCCAGCATTCTTTGCGCTAAAAAAAACCATAGACGACTTCAATGATATGTGTCCCCTTCTGGAGCTGATGGCCAACAAGGCGATGAAGCCGCGGCATTGGCAGCGCATCATGGAGGTGACCAAGTACATCTTCGAGCTGGAAAACGAAGACTTTTGTCTGAAGAACATCTTGGAAGCGCCACTGCTTCCTAACAAGGAAGACATTGAGGTAAGCCGTAAATTTAATGATGGTTTACCTAAACAGAAAATATGCAAATACTAAGCGTAAAACAGAGACATACATCTCTTAAAGTCATGAGGGTCCTTTGCCTAGCAAAATATACAGAATTACTAGATTTTGCCCGCGAATTCGTCAGTGTAGTAGTCTAAAATTGTTCTAATAGGATTTTTAATTGCTTTTTAACGTTATTAATTTTGTTATTACATATAAACTATTATGTTAAAATGTTATAATAATATGAATTTATAAATGTAAGAAAATCGAAAATACACACAAAATTAAACTTCTCAGACGTTTGTCTGACCTACTGCCTACATAGATATCTCTATAAAAACAAAAAAGAAAACTATATTATTGTACACAACGAATCAAACAGATATTTTTACAATTAAAACTAAGTAAATACCTCAAATTAAACTCAAAGAATCTTATTTCATTATTATAAAAACAAATGAAAAGAAATTGACTACAGTCAAAATATTCTAATGAAATAGTGAAAATTAACTACCAAATAAATGCCCTCAACGGGAATCGAACCCGCGACCCGCGACCCGCGAACCTTTACCTCACCTCACCTTCGCAGTCAGGAGCTCTGACTCTCATGTGGTTGAAATTATCAAGAGATAAATTGGTTTTATAACATGATGTACTGATATGCAATTATCTTTTCTTGACCTTCGACTTTATGCAGATTTGATATCGTGTAATGTGGAACTTGCACTCGAGGCGATGTACCGCGGTACTGTGATACCTGTAGAGTCGAATCAAAATCTAATATTAAATTAGAAAAATGTTAGATACGATAGTTAGCTACGAGTGCTACGACTGAACGGCTGCTACGAGTGCGTGTAGCACGGTGCTACGATAGAGTCGTAGCCCCGAAGACATTGGTAGAGATGCCACGAACGGTAAAAGGATTACAGTTTCGTGTGTCATTACCAGAGAAATGGCCAGAAGTTTTAACTAGTCTACAATGAAAATAACAATCAAAAAATTATATCGGATTATGCCTTATTTTTTACAATTTATGGCACTATGTTTAAAGATAAAGAAATATGATTATTTTGATTCAAATATGTTTTATTAACATTGTTCTATAACTAACAAATTTCTTAGCTAACATAAAAATAAATTTAGCACAAAATTCCTCATATATAAGAAGGGTCCACGAAGGGGTGTATAGGTAATACCCACACAAAATTAAATCATACAATTAAAACTTTTGCATCATAAGACGTAAGCACTCGAGTCCATAAGTACATACTCTGGAACCTTCCATTATAACAGAGGCGCGATACAATATCCTCTCGTCGTATACAGCATAGATTCTGTTAGCAGTAAGAGGTCAGTACATCCATGGTACATGGGTTATCACAGCACTCTGTTGCCACTTGCCTCTTGCTCCTGGATGTGTCCAGAACCCCGGGCTTCTGGGTGCCCAGCCCGGGCAACGACTCCCCACCCTCCACAGACATAGCGTCGTAATCCTCATAGGGTATTGTTCTCTCCAACAAGTTTTGCCAGTCGCACACATACGCCAGAACTTCGGCCAATTGTCTTCCGCAGTAGAATCCGGCAATTTCCTCCTTCTTACCCGCTACCAGACTCAGGCAGCACACCACAGAGAACATAATGTACCGGGGTATCATGATGTGAATGGTTTGATACTGTGGTGGTTGTAGTGAGGGCACGACGTGCAGTTTCAGATTAAGTGTTAGTCTGAATTTTGCTCTGTTTTATACCCGGCTAGGCCCATAAGGTATTCTAGAAGGCTCAGCTGTGCCCACAACTCCGTCCGCGTGGAATTGAACAAAAAAAAAAAATTGTTCAGTTTCCAAAACAAAAGTAGCCTAAGTTATTTTAACCCCTTTAACATCAGCTATCTGCCAGTGAAAGTCCCGTCAAAATCGGTCTAGACGCTTCAGAGATTAGCAGGAAACAACAGACATACAGAAAAAAATAAATTATAAAATTAAATTTTGGTATATGTACATCCACATGCATTTAGTAAAAAGCGGTTATTTTAAAATTACAAACAGACACTCCAATTTTATTTATTTGTATAGATACACCGATGTGACGGGCCGCCATAGCTGAGAATAGTCCCACGTGTGTACGTGTTCAAAGTATAATTATTGAGGAACTAAAATTATTATGTATGTGCCTTCACATAGGCTCAGCTCACGTAGCTATACGTGACGACCGACTGTTATCCGCACTATGGTTATTATATTGCAGCAAGTATGTATCCTTACTAATATTATAAATGTGAATGTAAGTTTGTTTGTTACGCTTTCACGTCAAAACTACTTAACCAATCATCGTGGAACTTTGTACACATATTCTTGGAGGTATTAGAAGTAACATAGGATACTTTTAATAGATTTTTTTTTTTACCAAAGATAAAAATGTCACGCCGACGAAGTCGCGGGCACAGCTAGTTAAATAATAAAACGTTAAAACGACATCGTGATGAAAAGCTGTAAAACATTCGAAATGTCGAGAAACATCTCGAATAAGTTAGGAACAAAATGTAGCTAGGTATATATATATATATATAAATAAATAATAATAAAATAATATCCTCACGCCTTCCCACAAGGGTCCCCGAAGGGGTAGGCACACACCCACTTTCCGCCAGAGGTATATTAGGTGCCAACGTGACAGATGGCGAGTCCATCGCCGTTACTCAAGCAGGACTCATACGCCTTTGAATCTCTTCTCAGACGTATGCAGGTTTCCTCTCGATGTTTTCCTTCACCGTAAAGCTCGTGGTGTGACTAATCACTGTAACTAAGTTCAGAAAAACTCATTGGTAAGTCGGGATTCGAACTTGCGACCTTTGAGTCGCAGGCAACTGCTCGAACCACTCGGCCACCACGGCTCTCCTCACGCCATCCCACAAGGGTCCCCGAAGGGGTAGGCAGAGGTGTATAGGTAGTACCCACACATCCGCTTTCCGCCAGAGATATATTTTAGGTGCCAATGTAGTTAGGTACATTTATAATTTACTTACCCCTGACGTCGCCAACCATGGTCACCGCTCCGGAACATAGAGGGCAACAAATATTCCTTTTTTTATCCTTAATACGCTTAATATTCATCATCACTATCATCATATCGTCATCATCTATAAGCATCACGATTGAGTTTTAAAAGACAACGTGAGCAATGGCGAATTTTGCCATGGTGAAGGACCACTTTTCCCATCAATTACTGACAACGTGTATCGCTTTGAAGGTTTGAAATAGAAGCAATTCAAATCAAGCATAGCAAATGCAGGCTGCATTCAAATCAATACCTATCTAAAAACCAGTTCAGTTACTCTAAAGATATGTTTTTAAATCGCTTCTCAACGTAACTCGCGCCATCTCATTTGAATTAGCTCAGGGACAAATAACCAGGGCACCAAAACAAGCAAGAAGATAATATACGTAACTAGTACGAAGTTTATGTAAATCATATGACGTCAATCCATTTATAAAGTTTGCATACACTGACCGCTTCAATTATGCATTAAGTCGTTCCACTATTGGCCTTCACCCATCTCATACAATGTAAATATACTCAGGGCCGAATTACCAAGACATCAGAAGAAGCAAGGAGATATATATTACCCGAAGGCACTTAAGGCGAAGTACATTATCTACACAAACTCCATTCATTCATTCTTCTTATTGGCGTAAATTTAAAAATGTTCATAGACTATTTGCACTACACACTTAGGTTACATGAAGGTAGGCAGGTAGACGTGGAATACACCTGTTTTTTTCCGTAGGTTTCTTCAACTATATATCAAAGTTCTCGATACGTCAAATCGCCGTACATACTTGGATTACCTTAGATAGTCTAATTAAAATGAACCTTCATACTCTTCAGGTGATTAGGAAGTCGCAAAGCTACCCAGTTAATTATCATTGATACATTCCAGAGGAAAAAGTAGTTTACGAATTAGAATGTAGCAGGGGAGGTTAATGAATTATTCATGGGTGGTTTCAGCAGTCACCTTTTACAAAGGTTGCAAGTTCGAATCCCGACTGTACCAATGAGTTTTTCTGAACTTAAGTATCCATATACATATATACATATATCCAAAATAAACGATAACTTCAGCTACTTGAATTTACTGCACGCTGTAGCCTTAATAGAATGTCCGTCGTAACTCAATCTCACACATACATACATACATACATGAGACATCCACAATAAATTTAATACATTAACAATTAATGAATGAATCATTATTGTATTGTCTGAGGGCTAGCGGGGTGCGGTCAATATATCTACATTGTTGCAAGTAAGATAACGAATAAAATTGTAAGGTGGAAGTATCACATCAGAGGAAGGCCACGTTCCAACTACCTGGATCAAATCGATCGGACGCTCAAGGACGGGAACGTCAAGAGTACTCGAAACCGACGAGCATATATGAAGAGACTGATGAATGTGGACGAAGCGAAAGAGGTATGTAAGTCTAGAGAGAACTGGCGCTCTATACTCTCTGCCTATCCCGTTAGGGACTCGGCGTGATGATATGTATGTATAAGTATCACGTTCCTTCCGGAAACAAACCACATTTAGGGTGATTTTATATCTCGTGTGGACTCTCGGAAGCCTTGGTCCAGACCGCCGTTTGATACACCCGGTATACGTAACATACGAAACGGCCGTTGAAATAAGTTGTTTTGTTGTGTTAATTTGCCGATCGACGCCATGATTTGCATGAAGTACTAGACTTACTTAAAAATATACACGTTAAGCTACGTCTACGCTAGGCGACCCGACCACAAGCTGAGCACAAGCGGAGCAGGAGCCGAACACAATTCGTCTAGTGTGGACCGACTTACAAGCCTCGAACGAGCGCGCTGCGGGCATTTCGTTCGAGCTCGGCTGCGTTCCGCCTGTTGTCGGTTTTTTGACGAACACAAAGGGATTTTCTTCGCCTCGAGGACAATGATCGTTGTAGGTTCGTTGTACGTCCACACTTGACGCCGCAAACGGTGAGGCCGAGAACGGCACCGCTTGTGCTTCGCTCGTGCTCGGTTCGTTTAGCGTGTACCCGCCTTTATAGTCGTTATGTGTTGAGAGTTCCATAACTCTTATAATACCTGAACTCCTAGTATTGATAAATGCAAACCGCCTGTTGCACGTTGTCCTGACGACGCCCCGCCTCCCAGAGGAACGTATGCTCCTCCCCCGTCACTGTAGTATATTGGATACAGTAGCAGAGGTCACTGCGTTAACTGAAATTTTGATAAAGATTTTATTTAATCAGGTTTCCGTGACAAATGTGATGGGATGGGAACGGCTAGAAGATGCATAGCGTTGATTACTGGTTTGTAGTAGTATTACTGTATCTACATATTTCTCGAAAAAATTGTCACGTTAAAAGTCCTTGCTTGATTGGCCCAATATTTATAAAAAAACAATATTTCTCATACACAGTTCAACAAAAGAATAAGATGCTTAGGGAAAATGTATTGGTCGTTTAATGCCAGATGATGTACTGCCATAGTGTGTTTACTGTCGCTGTACGATCAAAGTACTAACACGCCCACCTGGCTACATGATCTCCTGGTAACACGACACGTACATTTTAACGCTACTGTCTGTCATTAATTCTTGATCGTCATTTAATGCTGTGATTTAAATTCGTTCTACCACAAAAATGTACCCGCAGCATATAGCAGATAAAAATACTACACTTTGAACTGTAATAAAAGCATTAGTTACACCAAAATTATGGACACTAGTACTATATTTTTATATTATATCATTCATAGTATAAAAATTTCAAACGCATTCATTAATTAAGACCATTCTTCTATTACAGGTTTTATCCAATATTTAAATTGGATTAGAATCTCAACTTCAATTGTATTTGTTCTTGGATGAAAAACTTACCTTATGCATTGATTTTCAAAAATCCCTTATACACCAAACATTCGCTAAGTAGCTTAGCGAGTTTTTTCTACTGCTGTATAATTTGTTTGGAAGTTCATTTTCACTATTTCATTTGAATATTTACTTTTTACTTTTCTTTTGTTGCTATAATAATTAAATGAGATTTTTTTAGTTTGATTTGTTACTGTAAAATTTTAGTTTTAATTGTTTAATACAGTTATTTAAGAAGACATTCGTTTGTCTTAAAAGTACATATATATTTCGCAATTTTCTTACAGTTATAAATTTGTATGTTATATGTATTTCAGACATTTTAACATAAATTAAAATAACAAATTTAATAACGTAAAAAAGCCAATTAAAATCCTATAAGAACCCTTTTCGACTTCTACGCGGATGAAGTCGCGGGCAAAAGGTGTAAATTAACGTAAATAAAATTCAGTTAAATAATAATAATAATTTTAATAAAATCGATGTTTCAAAACAGCTTGCCCGAGGACCATCTTGCGGGCTAATTCCATCCGCAGCATTTCGCAGCTGTACTAGGCCCGCATAAAGAAACAGAGAGTGAACGTCGGCGACGTGGTAATAAAGATCAAGTTCAAGAAAATTATACATTGTGGACTCTGATCCAGTCACATACATTGCACAGTAAACACACTACGCAATGTACGATAAATACTTTTATTTCTCCAAATTTATTACCAGAATCTTTTCGCTCAACGCCTCGATGATAATAAATGTATCCGAAGTAAATTTTCCAATGTTAATTCAACGACGTTTAGTTTTGAGATTAGTTTGGTGCCACATTTTTTTTTATACTACAGATGTGGCAAACTAACATACGGCCCACCCGATGGAAAACGGTTACCACAGCCTATTTACGCATACAATACCGTAGTATCACTTGCGCGTTGCCACTCTGTTTTTGGAGAGTTATACTATGTTGGAAGCATAATGGGACTAATCCCGCTTTGCGTATGCCATAATATTTTGAGGATATCACTAAATTACAAATACTTGGTATAGATAGATAGATGTACGTACATACGGTAGAGTGGTTCCAGTAGTTTGCCTGCAACACAAATATTGCAAGTTTGAATCCCGACTTTGCACTAAACGAAAAGGTCGAAAGGAAACATACATACGTTTGAGAACAAAGTCAAAGACGTATATATAGTCGTACTTGAGTTACGGCGATGAACTCACCATCTGTCACGTTGGCACATGGTGAGTTCATCAGAAAAATGAGTGTGTCTGGGGACTACAAAAATCTGCCAATATCTTCGGAAACCCTTGTATGCAGGCGTAAAGATATAAGTTAGCTTATTACCTATTTTAACTAGTCAAAATATAAAATCTACTATTTTGCATCGCTATGTTTTCGTAGTTTTCCGTGCATTTCATCCGATTCAATTCCCTCTGCCTACCCCGTTAGGGACTCGGCGTGATGATATGCTATGTATGTCATCCCATCTCGTTCTGTCGTGAGACAGAGTAAATCAGCCTCATTAACTTTCGCATATATTTATTAATTAGGAGAGTTAAGGATTTATTTATAAATCTTTCACACGTTTTTATTATATTACTAGTTGTCCCGCCCAGCTTCGCTCGGGTGAAAAAATAAAAGCCATGGACCCAGTGGCGCCACCTATCAGGTCCAATTGTGATTCTAAGCTTCTCGAATCCACCTAAAGCCACAGAAAATTTCATTAAAATCGTTCCAGCCGGTTACCATTCTATTAAGGACATTCATTTTTAATAAGTAGATTTTTTTCATTCAAATATATAAAAATTAAACGGTTTTATTTAGCTCGACCCGTACGGAATTTATTTATTTATTTGGGTCAAAATTAGAAATTGAAATTTAAGCACCTTCCCGTTGTCAGATTGATCTGAAATTTGGTACACACATTTAATTTAGATGACAATACAATATAATAAAATCAATAACATTATAAATCTAAGATGGCCGCCGATACAAAATGGCGGATTGCATATTTTTCCTTAACCCCCTCAATATGGGTATCAAATGAAAGGGCTACACTAGTAAAACACGATGCTTATGTCAAAATTTAAAATTCAAGATGGACGCCGTTCCAATATGGCGGACTGGGTACATATTTTTCCACAACCACCACAATATGGGTATCAAATATTAGGACTACACTAGCAGAATACTGTCATTATGTCAAAATTTCAAACTCAAGATGGACGCTGTTACAAAATGGCGTATTAGGTGGGGACATGATTAGTCGTGTCGAGAACAGTTGCGTCCAAGATTGTGTGAATTGAATTGAAGCTATGTGGTTTTGGATGCGACCGGGATAAACCGCTAGGATGATGACGATGACGATTATAATAAGTCGATGCAATCCACACTTAGTATAGTAGAAAGTAATACAGAAATAGTAAATGGGCCTTTATGGCATCAGGGTGGATAAAAAAGTACTGTCGTAAGCGCTTTCCCCTCTACATTTGGCGCATCTTGAACAACCTCGAACAACATGGTAACAATAAATAAAAAAGCAAACAAAAATAAACACGACACTGCTACACAACGAAAAAGAAGGCTCGAAAAGGCAAAAGAAAAGTATAGAACGAAACTTGCAAAACGCTGGCAAGACTAAGGTTCTGGTTTTCGAAAGAGATGAACAAGTGACCGAGTGTGATATATCGGTAAATGGGCAAATTCTAGAGCAAGTGAATGAATTTGTATATCTTGGAAGCATGTTCACACGAGATGGAAAGTATGAAAAAGATATTGAAAGAAGGATAACTGCCGGAAATAAGGTGAATGGGGCCATGTCGGCATTGATGGGCAGTAAAAGTCTGAGCAAGAATGCTCGAGTTGCTGTTCACAACGCGATATTGGTACCTACCTTATTGTATGGCAGCGAATCCTCGGTATGTCATAGGAAGTATGAAAATAGCTTGAATGCAGTCGAGATGCGATCTCTTCAAAAATGTGGGGCGTAACGATATTAGATCGAATCCGCAATGAAGAGATTCGCAAATCAACTGGCGTGAATGAGGGCGTGATTGTAAAGATGAAGAAAGGCATGTTACGTTGGTTTGGACACATAGAAAGGATGAGTGAAGAAAGATTGACGAAACAGATATACAAAGCAAAAGTGTGTGCAAGAAGAGGCAGAGGAAGGCCACGTTCCAACTACCTGGATCAAATAGATCGGACTCTGAAGGACGGGAACGTTAAGAGTACTCGAAATCGACGAGCATGTATGAAGAGACTGATGAATGTGGACGAAGCGAAAGAGGTATGTAAGTCTAGAGAGAACTGGCGCTCCATACTCTCTGCCTACCCCGTTAGGGACTTGGCGTGATGATATGTATGTATGTATGAAACTTGCAAAGGAAAGTGAAAATGAAACCCATAGTCGACTACAGAAACGAAGAGAACGGTTAGCAACAGAAACACCTGAACAACATGATACCAGGTTAATAGCACAACGTGAGAGACAAAGGCAGCTGGCAGAGTCAGAAACACCTGAGCGTCATGAGTGCAGGCTAGCATCACAACGTGACAGACGAAGAGAGCTAATTGACGCCACACGAAATACAGATAATCTAAATTTTGCTAATATAATACCAACAGATAAATAAGACTGGAGGCTTACCATCAGTACTTGAAATATTTGTAGGTGCAAAAGTAATATTGCGGTCCAACATTGACGTTACAAAAGGATTGGTAAATGGCGTTATACGCCACATTACAGAAATTGTTTGGCCTCAGTTCCGTCGAACCCAAATGTACGAAACAGATATACCATCAGTTAAAATTGACTTTGGCAGAGCCGGCATGCACGTTATTTAACCTAAAACCATACAGTTTCCAGCAAAATTCAATTATGGCACGGCTGAAAGAAGGATGTTGCCCTTAGTTTTGTCATGGGCATCCACCGTCCATAAAATGCAGGGCAGCACCGTCGACCATGCAGTAGTACATTTGGGCTCAAAATTGTTTGAGGAAGGACAAGCATACGTGGCTCTAAGTCGAGTCAAGTCTCTGGAAGGGCTATGTATTGAGGAATTAGATTGTACTAAATTATCAGGTAAGAAACCATGTAAAAATGATGCACTGAATGAATGAAATAGAATGAGGAAAATTCGGTAAACAATTTCACTAAATACTAAAAACAAGAAAATAAAAATCGGTAAAAAAACTTTTAAGCTAAACGGTTTTATTTTATGTGCACTGAAAACTACAAAATAAATAAATAGTTACTTACCTATCAACCTACGTAGGTGATCTCGGTAATTAATATCTCTGATGGTAGTGGTTGTCATAACATGAACCATGGCAGCGGCCGAAAGGCAGTTCATGAAAGAACACTAACACCAGGGTTTGCTTGGTAGCTAAACTAAGCAGCCCACACTATAACAAGTAGGTATTTTGACCTTCTAGTTCAGAAATATTTTAGTACTAGGCAGAATAGCTTTTAGGTATATTAGACTAAAATAAAAACCGTTTCCTCTTCCTTTCTTTGCGATGCGGCTATTTCCAATACGCAGTTCTCCGCAGTTATACCAGGCCCGCAGAAAGCAAACGGAGGTTGAAATACAAGCTTTAAGACTACATATTTTAAAATTGCCTCCAGCTGCGTCTGCCAGTCTGTCTGTTCGCGATAAGCACCTAAGCTACTGAACGGATTTTCATGCGGTTTTCAACAAAAGACAGTATAATCCATGAGGAAAGTTTTAGTGTATAATTTGTTAAGAATTTATGTAAATTGGTTGACATTGGTGCTAATTACTAAAAATTACGGAGTAAGAAGACAAGTCGTGCGGGAGCTTTTATTGAAAACGCCACCTTAAACCATTTGAGATACAACACAACAATGTATGCCCCCCAACGAAGCTGAGACGGGTCGCTAGCTATCCATATGAAGACCACGCAGTTTGCTATTGACCCGAGAATGGACTTGTTGCCTTTCTAAACTATATTGGTAAATAAAATTTATAAGCAATCTTTATATTATTTTTAAATATTAATATAACGTTATAAAAGAACCACCGAGCTCAAAAGAAAAAAGCGATTTAGTAAACTTTTCGACAAATAACTCTTTATACCACACAGGTGGCAAACAAGCATGCGGTCCGCCTGATGGTAAGCGGTTACCGCCGCCTATAGACGCTTGCGACTTATAAATACCTAAATGACAATATAAAATACGAAAATCTGACTATAAAAATAAAACAGGATTGTTTTAATCCAAGTACAACTTAATAACTAGTTATTCACGCCAAGCATACGATGTACCTTACAAACAAGAATACCTTTAAAATATCTGTGATTTTTATTAATACATTCCGTTGCTTCGCGACCTGATGCAACCAGGCATAATTATATAACGCCTACAATGGGTATTATCTTTGCTCTTAGGGAAGGGGATAAAATGTTATAAAATTGTATAATTTTCCTTAGCACAAATAAATCAAATATCTACAAGTACCCGTGCATACGTCAAGTGGCTCTGAAGGGAATGTTTGTGTGTGTGCGATATAAATACAATAGCATCGGCGCATAGTCATATTGACCTTCTGATTTATTCATTATCTGTCGTCGTATGACGTAGCTTCAACGCAGGACAGTATTCATCGCCTCATACATTCTGCTCGCCTGGTACTTCAACTGCAAAATGTAACCCTTTTCAAGGCATTGGTGCGGTTGCCATTCCGACACGAGTGGAAAGGGGGGTAAGGAAGGGGGGTGTTTAAGTTGTTAGTCGACAAATCCGTCATCTTGCTCTTTCTATCTTTTCTTGACCAATGAACTTCATCTATACAAATAAATAAAATTGGAGTGTCTGTTTGTAATATTATTTATTATAACAGCTTTTTACTACATGCATATGGATGTCACGGTACATATACCAAAAAACATATTTTAAGGAGTAGCTTAGGCTACTTTTATTTTTTAAACAAAACAAAAACTTTTTGTTATATTCCACCCGGTCGAAGTCACGGGCACTGCTAGTCTCGAATACAAAGTAAACCACTTACAAGCTGACAAAGCAGCAAATTTGTGATCTAACGTAAAGTAAATAGAGCTTCTTATTGATCTATTAGCATCAAAGCCATAATTTTGAATAATATCAATATTGTGTTAATGATTTTCAATGTAGTAGTGAATTTACTCTAGATAGATGTGTGAGAAAACAATCTCCTTGGTTTCATAAAGTCCTGGTACCAATATTTAGAAAGCGCTTAGATAGAGCATTTGAAAAACAAAACAGAATGTTTACTTGGGCATTAGAACTTAATTTACTTTGATTATATATATATACTATTTTGTATGAATCACACAGTCAAGTAAAATACCAGAGCTTCTTATTGAAAAGTCTTAGCAACGACATACTGAACAATATGATTAATCAATATCATGTTAATTTGTTTTCATTATAGTAGTAGTAAATTTCATCTACATGGGTGTGTGTGAGAGAACAATCTCCTTGGTCTTATAATGTCTTGGTATCAATATTTAGAAACCGCTTAGATAGAGCCTTTGAAAAAAAAATGGGGTTTGTTATATAAATAAGATGCTACTGTTATTTGCCCTTCTGTTAGGTATTAGAACATTATTTACTTTAATGACAAAAATACTTTTTATGTATGAATCACAGTCTAGTAAAGCTTCGGCCAAGCTTGTGTCACAGAATAACAAAGCAATACAAAATACAAAGCAACCATAATCAAATCTATAAAGATCCTTCTTACTCGTGATCTCTTTCTAATTCTTGATGTGGCGGGCCGCCTCTTCAAAAGGAAATTAAGGAAGGTGGGAAGGCGTGAGGATTTATTTATTTTATTTATATGCTTTATTGTACACTATATTTAATTTAGATAGTACATCATAGGCAAAAAGTACAATTGGCGGTCTTATCGCACTCGGCGATCTCTTCCAGACAACCATTGGATGGAATACATTAATATTTAGATAATTAATTTGGTAGTTGGAGGTGTACGGCATCTTATTAAAAGAAATTAATTTTATTATATAAATAATATAAATAATTAATATAAAATAAATATTATAAAGATAGATAAATATTATAAAGATAGATAAATATTATAAAGATAGATAAATATTATAAAGATAGATAAATATTATAAAGATATTATAAATATTATAAAAGAGGATATATTATTATATTATTATTAAGTGAAACCTAGCGTTTCAATTATAACGCTGTTAACACAGTTGCCTAACCTTAAGGTCGCAAAAATTAATCATCTGGTATTGTAAACGCCCATACCATGGATATACTAATTAGGTAGGATGAGGTCTACGGCCAAAAACCGGCTCCTGAATATTTATTCTAATATTTTATAATTTATTTTCTAATATTTTATATATTTTTTTAATTTTTATTTTTTTAGTATTAATATGTTTATTTACAATAACAACAATTAATAATATTATATTTTATATTATATTTTCTGTTCAGTGCTCAAATCACCATCCATAATTGTAGTTTGTTATAATTTCAATTGTAATTGTAATTAAAGTGTATTGTAATTTCAGGATATATGTATATCCGCGATGAAAGAGAAGGATATAGAAGCCAAGCTACGGCAGGTAACCAACGAATGGTCAGTCCACGAACTCACCTTCCAGACCTTCAACAACAGGGGTGAACTGCTTCTGAGGGGTGACACCACTGCAGAGACCATCGGTCAGCTGGAGGATAGCCTCATGATCCTCGGCTCATTACTTTCAAATCGGTTCGTTGAAACATCTTACCAGGGTTGCATTCGGGCATGAGAGTGTGTCACGGTTCAATAAAAAAATTATCAATTCAAGAATGACCGAAATTTATAATTATCATTTCCAGATACAACGCGCCTTTCCGTAAGCAAATACAGCAATGGCTGTATGACTTACAGAGCACCAATGAGATCTTAGAGCGGTGGCTCCTAGTACAAAACATGTGGGTGTATCTGGAAGCAGTATTTGTCGGAGGTGACATCGCCAAACAACTGCCTAAAGAAGCCAAACGCTTCTCTAAAATTGATAAATCCTGGCAGAAAATTATGCAAAGGGCCCACGAGACACCAGGGGTGGTGTCTTGTTGTGTGGGTGATGATTTACTGAGGCAGCTACTCCCCCACCTGCAGGAACAGCTGGAGCTGTGTCAGAAAAGTCTCAGCGGCTATTTGGAGAGGAAAAGAACCATGTTTCCAAGGTTCTTCTTCGTGTCCGACCCAGCACTGCTGGAGATCCTGGGCCAGGCATCAGACTCACATACTATTCAGAATCATCTGCTTTCAATCTTCGACAATATTCGATATGTAAAATTTCATGATATCGGTAAGAATTTATACAATAGTATCTGTGTATGTCCTTATAAATTTGTTCTAATAAATATAATAAAAGTGGACAGAGAATGTGACAAAATATTTAGATGCGTCAAATAGAAGTCCATAAGGCATATTCTATCGTATGCCAGTAATTAATATCATGATATATAATATTTGGCAATCGTTACAAAGCTATGTTCGCCTTTTCGCTTTTATTTGTATGTAGTTAGTCATACTCGTACAATAGCTTTATTTAGTTTTAGTTAGCCCTAAGGCTGTTCGACAAAAGTAATTAGTTACATATGTAGTATTAGTACTTCCCATAAATAAGATTTCGAAAGATAGATAGCTAACTGCCCTCAACAATCTTTAAGGCTTCTTGATACGTAAATCTGAAGCTTGAAAACAACGGGCATATTTATTGGTAAAGATCGACACAATGCTACTAATATAATAAATGCTTGATTATATTTGATATTGATTACATTATAAATGAAAGATTGTGAGTATGTATGTATCGATGTTTGTTATTCAAACACGCCAGAACGGCTGAACGAAATTGAATGAAAATTGGCACAGAGCTCGATTAATAGCTGGATTAACATAGGTTTTGTTTTGTTGCGAAAATAAATCTAGTTAAAAATATTCTAATTAAATCAGTTGTTCGCGGGTGAATCCGCGGGTCAGAGCTAGTATCACCATAAACATAAATAGTTCCTGTCTTCGAAATGGGGTTATATTTCTTTCCATTTACTCTCAAGTGACATCGCGCGACAACTAGTATCCTTACTAACATTGTAAATTCAATGTATCTTCTGTTCCATTCTAGAATACAACAAGATGATAGCAATAGTGTCATCAGAAGGTGAAGAGATCAAACTCGAGCGGCCGGTACGAGCCGAGGGCTCTGTCGAGACGTGGCTCACCTCCCTACTTCAGTCGGCTCAGGGTAGCTTACACTCTATAATCAGGAATGCAGTGTCGGTCATGAACGACCCTGCCTTTAACTTACTGCTGTTTCTGGATAAGATGCCGGCTCAGGTGATTTACCGTTGGTCCTTGGTACCTTGGCAAAATTAAGAATAATACTACAAGGCTGTCAAACTGGTTTGTTTGTACAATGTTAAGTCAAAGCCGTGTATGCTTGCTGTAAGAGTATAATAATACGATTCATTCCATTGCTACGTTTTAATGTTTTTATTATTGATGTAGCGTTTCTATACTTCTTCATAAAAAGGCAGTCTTTTATTTGTCCGTTTGAACCTTTGATAGTAGCATGGTAATTAAATAAACTTTCATTTAAAAAATTCAGTCCTTCTCAATTACCAGCTATTTAATGCATACAATATTTATTTAACGCGTTCAAATAAATAAACAAACTCTTCAGATTCGTAATAATATCTCGTAATAATATATATCCCGATATCTCAGAAATAATATTTGAAATCTAGATCGGTCTCCTCGGCATCCAAATGGTGTGGACTCGGGACGCTGAGCTGGCTCTGATGCAGGCCAGGCAGGACAAGAAGATAATGATGGAGACTAACAACAAATTCTTGGAACTTCTGAACACGCTTATAGATCAGACCACAAGGGATTTACTGAAAATTGAGAGGATCAAATTTGAAACCTTGATCACTATACACGTGCATCAAAGGGATATTTTCGATATGTTGGTAAGCCTTCTTAGCGGTGATGGCTGATTTTGGGAGCTTCTGTCGAAATATTATAGCCTTGTAATTTATATTGCTATTTGTATATTTATTTATAATTTTTAATTCCCCTCAAGTGTCGGTTGAACGTTCGATCAGCGAATGACTTCGAATGGCTGAAGCAATGCCGGTTCTACTTCAAAGAAGACGCCGATAAGACTTGGATTTCAGTAACGGATGTGACGTTTACCTACCAGAACGAATACTTGGGTTGTACTGAGAGATTGGTGATCACGCCGCTGACTGACAGGTGCGCCCAACACAGTGTTAATTTAAATGTATACTAATAAATATTTACAAAGAACAGTTGCAACTAACTACTTACAGATAAAATATTTGTCCCAAATCGGTATCCCGAGGTAACGTGCCAAGAAGACTAGCAGCATTGCCACGCTTACTAATAAATAAATGCCTTGGGACAATTCCAAATAAATTTTCATAGGCCCAAACAAACCAAAACTTGTACTAATGGCACTAGACAACGTATACATACTTATATAGATAAATACATACCAAGACCAAGGAAAAAATACTCGTGTTCATTACACAAAAATCTACTCTCAGCGGGAAACCCGCGACCTCAAACTTCACAGCCAGCATCGCTTACCAGACGGGCGTCAAATCGGAAAGTTCCGAGTTTTATTCTATTCCCATGGGAGCAGTAATGGAAATCTAATGGCGGTTCAATATTCAGGTGCTACATAACCCTAGCGCAAGCGCTCGCGATGAGCATGGGCGGAGCGCCTTGTGGTCCTGCCGGGACCGGCAAGACGGAGACTGTCAAGGACATGGGAAAAACACTCGCCAAATACGTCGTGGTGTTCAACTGCTCCGATCAGATGGACTATAGGTATTAAGGGCTGCCTGTATTTTGAACTAAGCTTTGAGCTCGGCTCCGGACAGCGTCTCTGTAGTAACCAATTCAATGTTCCTCTGTCCACTACAAGTGTTCCACTGACCAGCTCATAATAATTATCCTCCATTCGCCATGACATGTACCTCTGCAACTATTTTATGTTTTATTCAACGCGGCTATAGAGTTTATTTCCATTTACACCTTCCCGGCCAATCAAAACGTACAAGAGTACCTTACATACTCATCACGTCTATTTATTTTTCATATCACCACGACAAGAGTACTTTTTTTTTAAATGGTGTGCGTCCATTCCAGAGGCCTAGGTCGTATATACAAAGGCCTGGCTCAGTCAGGTTCTTGGGGTTGTTTTGATGAGTTCAATCGCATAGAGCTCCCTGTACTATCGGTAGCTGCGCAACAGGTCGCCGTAGTGTTGGCAGCCAAGAAGGAAAAGAAGAAGAACTTCATCTTTACCGACGGAGATATTTCCGATATGTGTCCGGAGTTTGGCATCTTTATCACTATGGTAAGGATTTCGGCAGTAAAAACTTATCTCTAGTCTAGTAAGACTCCTGTCACTTGTCTTTATATTATAGTTCTACTGTATATATGTAACTAATCTCCTCATAAATAAAATAATGGTGGCTAGGGTGGTGCCGAGGTTTTATTTTTTCACAAACAAAGCTAAGTGGGACAACCCTGTGGTGATGTAAAATCTTTAGGCAATTAGTATTATTAATTATAGTTATTAATATTATAAAGAGGAAAAATTTTATTGTTTGTTTGTTTGTATTGGATAGGCTACGAAACTACTGGACCGATTTCAAAAATTCTTCTACCATTGGAAAGCCCACAAGCATTGAAATTCAAAAAGGCTGTATTTTCTTTTATAAAAAAGGTCTTATGTACACCCGTGCGAAGCCAGGACGGACGCTAGTTAATTATAGTTAAAAACTCTTCAACTAGTTACGATATGATGTCACAATTTCGTATTTTTTAGAATCCCGGCTACGCTGGGCGTAAAGAACTGCCGGAAAACCTGAAAATCCAATTCCGTACTGTTGCCATGATGGTTCCGGACAGACAGATCATCATAAGAGTGAAGCTCGCCTCCTGCGGCTTCCTCGAGAACATCACCCTTGCGAGGAAATTTTACACGCTGTATAAGCTTTGCGAGGAACAACTCACCAAACAGGTACTATACACACATACATACCTTCTATTATCCTATTACAATTACAAATGCGAAGTGTTTGTATGTTACGCTTTCTCTTGGGTACCATTCAAAAGATCATTGTGAACATTTTCATAAATATACATAAATAGCGGTACAGAATAAAACATAGACAACTTCTTTCCCGATACGAAATACTTTTCCTATAAAATCATAGCTATTACCGTTTATCACCACTGAAATGTGATAGGGCTACCTCGTATATTTAATAAAATGTATCCTATGTTACTTCTAATACCTCCAAGAATATGTGTACAAAGTTTTATAGTGATCTCTTAAGTAGTTTTTACGTGCAAGCGTAACAAACAAACTTACATTCACATATATATAATATTAGTAAGATAGTGTAAGTGTGCAACCTTCCACTAATGTTTGAGTATTATCGGTACACACTGATTAACTATGAGCGCACACGCACACTACAATTAATAGACTCGGGTCATACTCCCCGCATCCCGCGACCACATCGACTAGACATTGGTGGGGCGCGTCATCGTAGATGACACTATCTATACTACACCACGCAGCGCGGCCAGCTCATTGATTAATACAAATCTCCGATATATTTAACACTCTCAATTACAGGTCCACTATGACTTCGGCCTCCGCAACATCCTGTCTGTCCTCCGCACCCTGGGTGCAGTGAAGCGAGTCAACTCCAAAGACAACGAGAGTACCATAGTCATGAGGGTTTTACGAGACATGAATCTCTCCAAGCTGATTGATGAAGACGAGCCCCTCTTTATTTCTCTGGTGTCTGACCTCTTCCCTAATCAAACTCTGGAGAAGACGACCTATAACGAACTGGAAGAAGCAATTAGGAAGCAAGTGGATCTTAATAACTTAATATACCATCCGCCATGGATATTGAAAATCATTCAGGTATGATGAACTAAGAAACTGATCAAAAATATACTAGTTGTGCCCGCGACTTCGCCCGCGTGGAATAGTGACTTTGGGCATCTCTTCTTTTAGCATTCTCTTCTAACAATTATTGTTTTGGGTACTATTTGCGTTGGTAAAGGTCCCAATATTATTTTTCTTATATATCATCCATTGATTGTGTTCGTCAGAATTAAAGTAACGATATATAAATATCCTCCCGCCTTCCCACAAGGATCCCCGAAGGGACAGGCAGAGGTGTATAGGTAATAAATACCCACACACCCACTTTCCGCCAGAGGTATATTATATATAGATATAACGATATATAGATATCACTATATCGTGTCTCTCCTCTCACGAAATAGATGGAATGACAAGTAAAAAGCATTAAGACGAAATAAACATGTTTATGTTAAAAAATATATAATGGCGCTCTACTCTATCTCTATCATCATGATTAAACCTGTCCAATCTGTAACGGCTACATTTTGAATCATGATTGAAGTAAATTTCAAATTCTTAAAATTTGCGGTTAATAGTTTAAACCCACGTACTAAGGTATGACAAAGATCAAATCGTTCGACACATGTTCAGACAGTGGTTTGTGTGAAAAGCTGATACTGACTGGAATTACAACGAGCGGTGGACTCAACAATATTAGTTTTTATATTTATTGTATAGTTAGGGCGATGTATTGAGTAGCATTTTGTTTTCAGTTGTATGAAACTCAGCGAGTACGTCACGGCATTATGACCCTTGGTCCACCTGGAGCTGGCAAAACCTCGTGCATTCACACTCTCATGGATGCATTATCTGACATTGAAGATCCGCACAAGTAGGTTTTACCTTAACTCAGTAATCAATACGTTGAAAACGAAGAGAACACAGTAACACGATAGGTTGGGTACACGAAGATCAGGACATTTTTAATTACAACATTATCTTCATGTCTAGGGGTAGGCAAAAGTGTGTAGTACTCACCAACGATCTTTTCGCCTGAGATCGATTTTAGGCGCCCACATGACATGGTGAGATCATCGTCGTTTTTCAAGCACAGCTATACATACAGCTTTCAATTTCTTCTCAAACTTATGCAACTTTCCTCTCGATATTTTCCTTCACCGTAAAGCTCATAGTGTGACCAATCACTATACTAAGTTCAGAAAAACTCATTGGTACAGTCGGGATTCGAACTAGTTGTAGGCAACTCTACTCTCGTCATCAGGGCACTTAAATTTAAATGACAGTGGATTCACGAGAATTTGTTATTGCAGAGAAATGCGCATGAACCCAAAAGCAATCACAGCTTCCCAAATGTTTGGCCGCCTCGACGTCGCTACAAATGACTGGACGGATGGCATTTTCTCAGCTCTTTGGAGAAAAACTCTTAAGATTAAGACGGGAGAGCACATCTGGTTGGTCTTAGACGGTCCAGTTGATAGCATTTGGATTGAAAATCTTAACTCCGTCCTAGATGACAATAAAACACTGACTTTAGCCAACGGAGACCGGTTGAATATGTCACCAACGTCGAAGATCATATTTGAGCCAGAAAATGTTGATAATGCGTCTCCTGCGACTGTTTCTAGGAATGGTATGGTGTACATGAGCTCGTCAGGATTGAATTGGAGTCCAGGTTAAACAGATTTTTTATTAAATCTATATATTACTATATAAAATTTTTTTGTGCGTGTGTTTGACACCTAACTTGTCTTAAACAGCTAGACCGATTTGTATACAATTTAGTCTAATTATTGAGAGAGGTAGGGCATAACAGAGTTTCCCGTTCGAATTTAGAGCTGCCCGACTGGGGCAGGACCTCCACCTTATAGAAGTCCGTAGCCAAATAACATTTTTTTTTGTGTTGTGTTCCTACGCGGTGAATAAGGTTTCCAGTAACGAGCTCCTTGGGGAGGGGGGAGGATTGTTACATTGTGTTGGAAGCAGAGGGATTAAACCTTATGTTGCCAACACACTATAACTCTCCGAACACAGAGTGGCAACACGCAAGTGATACTTCGGTATCGTGAGCGTAAATAGGCTACGGTAACCGTTTCCCATCAGGTGGGCCGTATGCTTGTTTGCCACTCTTGTAGTATAAAATAAAAAAGTCTATGTGTGTAATATGTAAATGACCCTGGATGGCTTAAAAACAAAATTGGACCAGTTTGTTTTTTTTTTCACCCCAGTGAATATCGGTGGATTGCTATATGCCTAAAATACTCGGGTTAGCTTAACAAGCTCTAGTACTCAAAAACAGGTGAACCGATTTTTATAAAATATTGCTACCTTATAAATATCAGAATAACTATGAAAATGACTGATAAACTATGCAAACGATTGTTATGTATCGATTTATATAAATTAAATTGTCATTTCCAGTTCTCCAAGCATGGCTTAAGTCAAGGTCGGTCCGAGAAGGGCAGGTGTTCAGCACACTATTTGATCAAACGTTCCCAACTATATACACTTGGTGCACTCAAAACCTCTCATTTAGTATGC
The DNA here is from genome assembly GCA_016069955.1 of Drepana arcuata. NCBI lineage: Eukaryota > Metazoa > Arthropoda > Insecta > Lepidoptera > Drepanidae > Drepana > Drepana arcuata. Next base: position 44,957 of record JACCPG010003323.1, on the reverse strand, counting down.
GTGTACTTCAGAGCAATATTATACTGCAAATGTTGAACCTTTTAGAGGGCTTGATCCCTCCACAGATTATAGAGACTGAAGATACTTCAGCAAATAAATCACTCAACGGAGATATGGACGATGAAGAAGAAAAAGAAAAAGGAGAAGAAATTGTCCTATTCACACCCGAGCACTTGCACAAGATATACGTATTTACTCTAGTGTGGGGATTCGGGTCTCTATTAGAAACAAATGATAGAATTCGTTTCGATAGCTTCGTAAAAAAGAATTACCATGAAATTTTAGACATCCCCAAACACCCCAACAACAAGCCTAGTATACTATTTGACTTCTATGTGAAGCAAGCGGGAAAATGGGAGTTGTGGGATGACTTAGTTATGAACTACGCATATCCGGATTCAGCAACCCCTGATTACTCTAGCATTCTGGTCCCTATTGTGGACAACGTAAGAATCAATTATCTAATCCATTGTATCGCCAAACAGGGCAAAGCGGTGCTGTTGCTAGGTGAACAAGGTTCAGCTAAAACAGTAATGATGAAAGCGTATATGAAAAACGCAAATCCGGAACAATTTATGGGACGAGCTTTTAATTTCTCGTCGGCTACTAGCCCGTTCCAATTTCAGAAGACCATTGAGAGCTACGTGGAAAAACGGAGTGGCATGACATTTGGCCCTCCAGGTGGCAAGAAGATGCTGGTTTTTATCGATGACATTAATCTGCCACAGATCAATGAGTGGGGTGATCAAATAACTAACGAAATTGTCAGGCAAACAATGAGTATGGGAGGTTTTTACAGCTTAGAGAAACCTGGGGATTTTACTACCATCATTGACATTCAATTCCTAGGTGCCATGGGTCAACCAGGTAGTACATCAAATGTTTGATTTGAAATATTTTTTAAATTATTTACTTTATAATAAATTTAACATCCTTACAAAAACAGGTGGCGGTCGCAATGATATTCCGGCGAGATTAAAAAGACTATTCTCTATCTTTAACTGCCCTCTTCCAAACAATGAATCTATTGACAAGATCTTCAAAGTAATCGGAGAGGGCCATTACAACGCTAAGCGAGGATTCCCCACGGATGTCCGCAATTTAATAAAAAAAGTAATCCCCCTGACGAGAGAGCTTTGGATGCAGACAAGGCAAAACCTGTTACCAACTCCTGCTAAATTTCATTACGTATTTTCTCTTAGAGACTTATCCAGGGTTTGGCAAGGCATGGTGGGAACATTGCCTACTGTCATCGAATCTGAAAAATGTCTTATGTTGCTGTGGAAACATGAGTGTTCACGAGTGTTCTCTGACCGCTTCACCCATCAGGTTGACAAGGATTGGTTTAACAAAGCTCTGTATGATATATCTGAACAAGTGCTAGGAGTGGAGTATAGAAAAATGATGGATAAAGAGCCCGTTTTTGTTGATTTTATGAGGTAAGATATTTTTCATACTGTGGATTGACTCCACAATTATCAACTTATTATACTATTTATATGACGATATAACGATTACATTTTCTTTCCACCAAATGCTGCATTATCGTATTTTGCAGAGATGCTCCTGAACCTACTGGAGAAGAAGGTGAAGACGCAGATATGGAATTGCCAAAAGTATATGAACCTGTGTATGATTATAGCGAGCTTCGTGAGCGTTTGGACATGTTCCTAGCTCAGTTCAATGAGATGGTGCGAGGATCTGGGATGGACCTGGTGTTTTTCCCAGATGCCATGTTCCACTTGGTCAAAATTTCCAGAGTTATACGACATCCCAGAGGAAATGTGATGCTTGTTGGAGTCGGTGGGTCTGGAAAACAATCCTTGACAAAACTTTCAACGTTTATTGCCGGATATCGGTCATTCCAAATTGCTCTTACCAGATCGTACAACGTCAGTAATTTCCTTGAAGACTTAAAGCTTCTCTATAGGTCCTGTGGAGTACAGGGAAAGGGTACGACGTTCATTTTCACAGACCTGGATATTAAGGAGGAAGGATTTTTAGAATATTTGAATAATATTCTATCTTCTGGTGTTATATCAAATTTGTTCACCAAGGATGAGCAGCAGGAAATTATAACGGAACTCACTCCAATTATGAAACGTGAAAATCAAAAGAGAACACTCACTAATGAGTTGGTTATGGAGTACTTCTTAAACAGAACATGTACGAACCTTCACGTTGTTCTTTGTTTTTCTCCAGTAAGTATACATTTTATTTTAGTAAACTAAACACTGTAAGAACATTACAGCACTACAAATAAGTGAATACAAAATCCAATGAAAAAACAATACCTATTTAGTCTGGCTTATTTCTTGTTACAAGTACAGTATTATCATGTATAGTTTGAGAAACGGCAACGGTCTCGCTATCTCTCATGTTCGTACCTTAATAATTAATATATTTGCGGCAAAGAGATGGAAGGCGGGAAGATTTTAATAATAATGAGAAGTATCTACTTTTAGGTAAGTGAAGCCTTTAGAAATCGCGCTTTACGGTTCCCAGCTTTAATATCGGGCTGCACAATTGATTGGTTCCAACCCTGGCCTAAAGATGCCCTTGTCTCAGTCGCTGATCATTTTCTCGCAGAATTTGAAATTGAGTGCACTAAAGAAGTAAAAAAAGAGCTCGTCACAGTATTAGGAACAATACAAGACGTAGTGTCTCAAGTATCAGCAGAATATTTCCAAAGATTCCGCAGATCTTCACATGTCACACCAAAGTCATACCTAAGCTTTATTGGAGGCTACAAAACCATATACCAAATGAAACAAAAAGAATTGGGCGACGGAGCAATGAGAATGGACACGGGCTTGGAAAAACTACGAGAAGCATCAATTTCAGTAGAAGTGCTGAAGAAAGACTTAGCTGTTATGGAGCAGGACTTGGCGTTAGCGTCAGAAAAAGCCGGAAGAGTACTAACTGAAGTGACAGAAAGAGCCATGCAGGCTGAAATAGTAAAAAATCAAGTGCAGATTGTCAAAGAGAAAGCTGAAGCTTTGGTGGCTTATATTGCCGAAGAGAAAGAAAAGGCAGAAATAAAGTTAGAAGCTGCCAAGCCAGCCTTAGAGGAAGCCGAGGCAGCATTGAACACTATCAAGCCGGCTCATATTGCTACAGTTAGGAAATTGGGACGTCCTCCGCACTTGATCATGAGAATTATGGATTGTGTACTGTTACTATTTCAGAGGAGGTTACACCCTCTGATACCAGATACAGCCGCTCCATGTCCAAAACCATCCTGGGCTGAATCCTTAAAGGTAAAACAAGTTAATCATTTGTCTAAGTATGACATGAATTTCTAACGATATTACAAATTAGAAAATGTAAGTAATAAGTTAAAGGGGATGCGACCCAAGATCGGGCTCGTACTTGGTTCAGCGTATTTCATTAGCGATACAACATGGAAACGCGGCGGGCATCATGGGAACGTTTGAGCCGGGTACGTTTCCGATCTAATATTCAGTTAGTAGTAAGTATCATAGTACGAAGCATTTGCTGATAACTTTTCTATTTTTAGGCCGAAGCCTAAAACGAATGCGTTTTATATTCAATCGACGAAAGTATATATATACAGCAACTATACAAATGTCCGGCGAAAAGAGGTTGTCTTTCTACATACCTCTTAATACCCCTTTGAGGTCCGTGCCGCATACCGTGCAGAATTATGTGCAGAATTATACAGAAGTAAATTATATCCTTCTGATACTACGGAAACTTCTATCATATCATCTTATATCATCTTGGTAAATTAATAAGTACGAGCAAAGCATAATTTTATTTCAGATGATGGCCAGCACGACTTTTCTGCTTCAACTTCAAAATTACCCAAAAGATATTATTAATAACGAGATGGTGGAACACCTAACGCCGTATTTCGAAATGGAAGACTACAATATGGACACAGCGAAACGTGTGTGCGGTGACGTAGCCGGCCTCTTATCTTGGACCAAAGCCATGGCTTTCTTCCATAGTGTGAATAAAGAAGTTCTTCCTCTTAAAGCCAGCCTGCTACTTCAGGAAGCTAGATTAAAGGTTATCTTGAGAAGTTTCGAAATGTACTATAAATATTAGAGAACTTTATGACTTTGGACTGTTACTCTATAGATAACATTATTTTCTTTAATGAATAGAATCGCAATTCTTATGTGTTTACAAATATTACAAGTACACGGGTTTGTTAACTACATTTTACATAACTTGTAATATCATCTCCAATGCAAGTGCATAATTCGGAAAATATAAAATGAATAATATAATTATTGATGTACTATTTTCGAATAAAGCATATGTTTTGCAGGTAGCTATGGACGACCTTGCATCGGCTGAAAGGCAGTTAGAAGAACGTGAGATGTCACTTCGAAAAGTTAAAGAACAATACGAATCTGCTGTTTCGGAGAAACAGCAGCTCACCGACGCTGCAAACGTGTGTTTGAGGAAAATGACAGCCGCTACAGCATTAATTAATGGCTTAGGAGGGGAGAAAATCAGGTGAAGGACGCATTTCCTTGTATCCAATTGTACGATTACGATTTTTAAAGAGTTAATGATTATAAAAATTAATTATTTATATGTAAATTTCTAGATGGACCCAACAAAGTAAAGATTTTAAGGAACAACTAGGAAGATTAGTTGGAGATGTGGTATTGGCGACAGGATTCCTGTCCTACTGTGGCCCTTACAATCAAGAGTTCAGGAACAGTCTACTCGATAACTGGATGGGAATACTTACGAAGAAACAGATACCAGTAACCAATGATCTGAATATAACAAATATGTTAGTTGAGAATGCTACTATATCGGAGTGGACGCTGCAAGGCTTACCCAATGATGACTTGTCAGTCCAAAATGCACTCATCGTTACCAAAGCAAGCTCTTATCCACTACTAGTTGATCCACAAAGTCAGGGAAAGAATTGGATCAAGAATAAAGAGAGTACAAACGAGCTTCAAATAACTTCTCTTAACCACAAGTACTTCAGAACACATTTAGAAGACAGTCTGTCTTTAGGTCGCCCACTCCTTATTGAAGACGTCGGAGTGGAACTCGACCCCGTGATAGATAATGTCTTAGAGAAGAATTTTATAAAATCAGGTTCCATAGAGAAGGTAATTGTGGGTGACAAAGAGTGTGACGTAATGCCAGGCTTTATGCTCTATATTACCACCAAGTTACCAAATCCTCCCTACTCTCCCGAGATAAGCGCTAAGACATCAATCATAGACTTTACGGTAACTATGCAAGGCCTGGAAGATCAGTTACTAGGTCGTGTCATATTGATGGAGAAATCTGATTTGGAAGAGGAAAGGGTAGCTCTATTTGAGTCGGTAATGAAAAATCAACGTAGCATGAAAGAACTAGAAAGTAATTTACTCTGTCGTTTGACTTCATCCGAAGGATCTTTAGTAGATGATGAAGCTTTAATTCAAGTACTACAAATCACCAAGACAACTGCAGAAGAAGTTAACGAAAAGTTGAAAGTGGCAGAAGTAACGGAGAAAAAGATAATAAAAGCTCGAGAAGAATTTAGAGCTGTCGCAGCAAGAGGCTCGATTTTGTACTTTTTGATAGTCGAAATGAGTAACGTGAATCTCATGTACCAGAATTCATTAAAGCAATTTCTAACTATATTCGATAACTCCATAACAAAATCGACGAAAAGTAATGTTACAGAAGAGAGAATCAACATCATCTTGAAGTATTTAACGCATGAGGTATGGGCGTTTACATTGCGAAGTTTGTACGAGAGGCACAAAGCTCTATTTACATTGATGCTGGCAATGAAAATAGATTACCAACGAGAACTGATATCTCACGATGAGTTTATGGCGTTTATAAAAGGTGGTGCATCGCTTGACTTAAACGCTGTCACTCCAAAGCCATTTAGGTGGATCCTGGATATCACATGGTTGAACTTAGTTGAAATCAGTAAATTGAAGACATTTTCGGACGTCCTCACTAGGGTAGGTGGAGACGTTTTATATGTATTAGGTATCGTAAAATAATTAAGAGAAAATATATAATCGTTAAATACGTAAAGCGCTTCAGAAATAATAAAGTAATTGGTATTGTAGATTTCAACGAATGAGAAGGAGTGGCGAGTTTGGTATGAAAAAGCAAAACCGGAAGAAGAGATAATTCCAAGCGGTTATAACGACAGCCTTGATGTCTTTCGAAAGTTATTGCTCATTAGATCTTGGAGTCCGGATCGAACTTTATCCCAAGCTAGAAAGTACATTGTTGGTAAGATATGAAGAAACTGCACCTCACCATCTTGAAATGGAAAGGATTGTGCAAAGTTCAACATGTTAGTTTATTTCCTCGAACTGATTTATAGATAAAACCTCCGTTTTAGATTCTCTCGGTCCTGAATATGGAGAAGGCTGTATTCTAAACCTCGAAACAACTTGGGAGGAATCTGAACCTCGCACACCACTGATTTGCATCCTATCAATAGGTTCAGACCCTTCAGCACAAATTTCCGCGTTGGCTAAAACTAAAGAAATCGGTAAGTACTTGCATTCTTCGGGTAAATCTTTTATATGTATGTGAAGTAAACCTAACTTTCTATTATGTAACACTCACACACAATATGTAATGGCACATTTTCATCTTCTTTCGTAGTTATAAAAGCAGTATCAATGGGCCAAGGCCAAGAGATAGTCGCCCGCAAGATGATATCGGATTCTATGATTGAAGGAGGCTGGGTATTACTTCAAAACATTCATCTATCGTTGCCCTTCTGCGTAGAAGCCATGGACGCTCTTATAGAAACTGAACATATCCAAGAGTCGTTCAGATTGTGGTTAACTACAGAGGTACATACAGAGTTTCCTATAGGACTCCTTCAAATGGCCATTAAATTCACCAATGAACCTCCACAAGGCATTAGAGCAAGTATGAAGAGAACTTATCAAAACATCACTCAAGATACGCTGGATTACTCTTCGTTATCACAATGGCCTCCACTTTTGTATGCAGTGGCGTTTTTACATACCATTGTCCAGGAGCGAAGGAAATTTGGTCCTCTTGGCTGGAATGTCCCCTACGAATTCAATCAAGCAGACTATGCTGCCAGTGTACAGTTCGTTCAGAACCATCTAGATGAAATTGATCCAAAGAAAGGCATATCGTGGCCAACAATTTGTTACATGCTCGGAGAGGTCCAGTACGGTGGTAGGGTGACGGACGACTTTGACAAACGTTTGCTCACAACCTTCACCAACGTTTGGTTCTGCGATGTACTGCTACGGCCAGGTTTTGAGTTCTATAAGGGATACAAAGTCCCCCAGACCAGAAACTTGCAAGGTTATGTCGACTATATAAACCAGCTACCTTTGACTGATACTCCTGAAGTTTTTGGATTGCATGGCAATGCAGATATCACATATCAAATTAATAGCGCAAAAGATATATTAGACACGATTTTGAGCGTACAGCCCAAAGAAGGAGGGAGCCAAGGTGGCGAGTCAAGAGAGAGTATTGTATATAGATTAGCAGAAGATATGTTAGAGAAATTACCGAAACAATATGTCAGTTTTGAAGTCAGGGAAGCATTGCAAAAGATGGGAGCTTTTCTTCCAATGAACATATTTTTGAGGTAAATGTTATGTTGATTTTAAGAGAATCATACAAAATCAACTTAGCCCTATACTAGTATTAGTAGTAACATCACTAGATATTATAAATCAAATTCCCCCACTGCGACTGTCTGTCTGTTCGCGATAAATTCATAAAGTACTGAACATGATTTTCGTGCGGTTTTCACCAAAAGTCAGAATAATTAATGAGGAAGGTTTGGATGTATAATTTGTTAAGATCTATTGTAACTATGGTACATAAATGAAAAAAATCTGAAAAAAATGTTCCCCTGGGAGCTCTCATTGGAAACGCTACCTATGGTAGCATGTAGTTCTTCAAGAAGGGTGTGAAAAGATTCCTACAGGGTCGACAGCGCGCGAGCAATACCCCTGGTGCTACAAGCGTTCATAGGTGGCAGTAACCGCTTACCATGCGGATCGCATGCTTGTTTGCCACCCGTGTGATATAAAAAAACTATGTATTTACCCGGGCGATACCGTCACTAGTATAGGTATATAGAAACATCTCGCCGAGTCCCTCATGGGTCGGAAGTTATTTAAGACATTCATCTACACTAATATTATAAAGAGGAAAACTTTGTTTGTTTGTTTGTTTGGTTGTAATGAATAGGCTCAAAAACTACTGGACCGATTTGAAAAAATCTTTCACTGTTGGGAAGCTACACTATCTCCGGTGAACATGGGCTATATTAAATTGGACCCGATAGGTGGCGCTGCGATCGAGTTTCAGGAATTTAACTTTTTCACCCGGGCGAAGCTATCCCTTTCTGTGTGTCTTAAGGTGGATTCGAGAATGGTTTAGATTTACAATTGGACCCGATAGATGGCGCTGCGATCGTGTTACGGGCAATTTAACTTTTTCACCCGAGCGAAGCTGGGCGGGACAGCTAGTTTTGTATATACTCATGGTCTTATTGCTTTAAGAAGTTACTGTTTGCTGTTATAGTTTTGATGGTTACGTTATCGATCAATATATCAAGCGTAGTCCCGACTCCGCAAATTCCCGTGCCAACTGCATTGTTTCAGACAAGAGATAGACCGTATCCAGAAGGTAATAAAAACCGTTCAGTCTACTCTGTGCGACTTGAAACTGGCCATTGATGGTACCATTGTCATGAGCCAAGGACTGCGAGACTCCTTGGATGCCATGTACGATGCCAGGATCCCACAAAAGTGGTCTAAGGTTCGCCGTACCTCACATACACTTTGCTTTGCATTTGCATTACATTAGATAGACGATCGCAATTAATCTCAGTCCCTCTGGCACGTTACATATTCGTGCAATGCGGAATTACTTGTAAGTCAAGTAGGCTGGAGCCTGGACTGGCATGTTTTAGGGGTGGCATATACATATTTTGTCTAACAGAAATAAAAAATCATTCGTACTACAATATCAACAAAATAAGAATTTAGATGACAACTAATACCCTAATAAAAATAATAATAATATAATACATTCTCACGCCTTCCCACAAAGGTCCCCGAAGGGGTAGGCCGCCAGAGGTATATTAGGTGCCAACGTGACAGATGGCGAGTCCATCGCCGTTACTCAAGCACGACTATACATACGCCTTTGAATTTCTTCTCAGACGTATGCAGGTTCCCTCTCGATGTTTTCCTTCACCGTAATAACTTGTAGTTTTTCGGTATAAGTACAGAGGCTGAATAGCTTACTGGCGGAAAATGTATAAATCCGCCATTTTGTGAGTGACAAACGAGCTCATCTTACCTGTTGAAAAATTGTCTGCACCTAAGCGTGAAATAAAACCCCAAACTTGTTCTTAGGTATCTTGGGAGTCAGCAACTTTGGGTTTCTGGTACACCGAGCTATTAGAGCGAGAACAACAGTACAGAATCTGGCTGCGTACTGGTAGACCCACAGCTTTTTGGATGACTGGATTCTTCAATCCCCAAGGTTTCCTCACGGCTATGAGACAGGTACCGACGAGTATTCTTATATGTTCTATTATAGATAATATGTCTATCTTAAAACTTTTCTATATAACGTAATATTTTAAGGGCTTATGAAGTCTCAAAAATCGGTAATTAATAAAATTAGCCGTACATCGTCAGCAATGAACGCAAAAATATCTTATGCAAAAAGATGTTTTTCAAATATTTCCCTTCAAACTCTGCCTCTTCAAAATTACTATAGACAATGCTATATATTTTAACTATGCCTACAAGATTTATGAAAGGTCATCTATTATATTAGACGTTACCACAAAATTTATATTTCAACTTAAATCATAGTCTTTAATTTCATCGTCTGGTTCGAAGTTGATAAGTGTAAGTTTTAAACATCGACTTTAAATACATCTACCGTTAAGACATTCAGTGTTGTATCATGAATAATGTATGGCAACCTGCGTTGAACACTGAATCTTATAAAAAGAGCATATTAAGACTGGCGAAGTCAGATGTTTATCAATCCTATCTACGATTACATACATACATATCATCACTCCGAGTCCCCAACAGGGTGGGCAGAGAGTATAGAGCGCCAGCACTCTAGACTCACATACCTCTTTGGCGTCGTCCTCATTCGTCAGTCTTTTCTTACTTGTTCATTGGTTACGAGTAGGTACTCTTGACATTCCCGTTCTCGAGTGTCCGATCGATTTAATCTAGGTTGTTGGAACGTGATCTTCCTCTGCCTCTACGAGTATAATATCTTATATATTACCTCTTTCCTGTATAATGTGTAGATAAACACTTTCTTTTTGCCAAAGATGTATTTTATGTGTCAACCTGACAGGTATCGTCGCTACTACACATACGTCTTTGAATTACTTCAAAGACAACACCCCGTGAGGGAATCGGCGTTGTATGTATGTATGTACGGGCTGCAAGTTTCCTCTCAATTATTCGCTTCACAATAAGAATGTAATATTATCGAGATCTTTATCTGCTAGGAAGTGACGCGCAGCCACAAAGGTTGGGCTCTCGACTCGGTGGTGCTTCAGAATCTCATCACCAAGCAGAACCGCGAGGACATACATGAAGGACCGGCGGAAGGCGTCTACGTGTATGGTCTGTTTCTAGAAGGTACGGTATTCGATAATCTTTCCAGAAACAGCTGTGGATATACCATTATAAAATTTTCGGAATACCAACAACTTTTAAGTAACAAGTTTTCCCAAGGGTTGTTATATAAAGGTTGTTATATAATAGTTATTCTGCGTCTACAGGTGCCTCTCTAGATAGAAAGTCCGGGAAGCTAATAGAGTCGAAGCCCAAAGTACTTTACGAACAGATGCCTGTGATCTACATCTTCGCAATCAACACTACAGCTGGAAAGGACCCCAGACTATACGAATGTCCGATATATAGAAAGCCACAGAGGACGGACGCGAAGTACGTGGGCTCCATAGACTTTGAGACGGACAGCAACCCAAGGCATTGGACGTTGAGAGGCGTTGCTCTCCTCTGCGATATCAAGTAGTTGACAAAAAAATTATAATACTATAAAAGAGGTATCTTTACTCTATATTTATATAAATATTAAGTCGAGTGGTTTCTTTTAAACTTAATTAATATAAATGTTGAGAAATTTAGATAATATACAGTCCGCTTTAAGTACTGGTTGTTTATATTTTTTCTCAGTCAAAATTCCATACAACCACAATGCCCACAGTGACGCGTGGCAGGGTACACCTATTATTGAAGTGATAAGAACTTCTTGATACTTCTTGAGACGTATACATAATTATAAATGCATGTAACCGTGGAAACTTCTGATATCAACATTTGTCCTTTATAATGTAGATATTCCCGAACATTTACATTGTATGTCAGAGATTGCGCGTGACTGTAGCAAATGGAAGGTATTACATCAGTTACACCGATAAGAGCCCAACTCTAAAATGTTTAATTATGGTTGCCAAATGATAAATCTTTTTAAAATATTTTTTTTTTAATCCCGAAAAATTTTAAGTTCTTATATTATAATGTATGATGCTCTTACACGGCATAGCGGCTGAATCGATTCTAGCAGGAAAAATTTCAAAGATACTTTTTCAAAGTCCACGCGGGCGAAATGCCAGCTAGTAAATCAATAAACATGGATCATTTGGACTGGTTTAAAACAATACTTTTTTTAAATTTACAGATAATAATTATGTTCTCAATCATACTTCATGCATACGTTAAATGTTTCGTGTTTGGACCAAAGATAACCAAAGCGGTCCCACAAGTACAAGATTGTAAGACCTAAATAAGGACACAAAAGAGTCGTTACGATCAGATTGATGTAACAAGCTCATGTCACGGATACCGGATGGTACTCGTTCAGTTGTGATTGGAACTCCAGACAAATTGTAATAGTTCGACGACCTCTATTCTTTAGCACTCTGCACTTCCGCCGTTTACTAGAGGACAGTAGAGTTCAACTTATTCCCACGATAATCTCCAAACACACCCTTACTGTGGTTAGGTTCTAAGAGAAATTAAACTACATTCATGAAAACAATACTATATTCAATAAACGAAATGTAAGACAAACACACCTCCTTAAAAATATGTTATATAAATAAACGACTAATAAATTTCACCATCTAGTATGTACGGGGGGGCAGTCGTCCCGTCGTAACCTGGACACATGCACTTAGTCAACGTACTTAAATAGTCTGCATTAGCACTCGGGCTGAAGGAGGAACTGCATTTCGATATCAAGCCTGCAATCTGATGTAAAAGACTGCTGCATTATTTCCAAACAGTATTTCATAGAAGGCTAAGTCAAAATGCAGTCCGTCCGAGTTTTTAGAGAACGTTTTTGATCTCGTCATACAAGACGAGCACGAATGCAGCGCCCGTGCCTCGAAGGACGTTGGAGAAGGCGCCTTTAAAGAAGGCGCCCGGGCCCTCTGTTCTCATGATCTTTAGCCAACAGTGGGCGGTGTTCTTGTATTGGCGTTCGTTCACGGGACGGCCGGATTGCATCATCATACGCCGCCGCACCGTGTCCAGAGGGTAGGATGTGATGCCCGCCACAGTCGTCACAGTCTACACATACACAGGGAGCCTTAGGAAATGGGTCGCTTGTTATGTGATAGGGCACAATGATGGAAAACTTGTTTATTTACATTATTTTCACATAAAAAATGCTAAATACCAAGTCATACAAGTTCTATTAGCGTCTGTCAAATTGGGTGTGTGGGTATTACCTATACACCTCTGCCTACCCCTTCGGGGACCCTTGTGGGAAGGCGTGAGGATATATTTATATATATATATATTTTTTTATTAGCGTCTGAGAAGCAATTCAAAGGCGTATGTATAGTCGTGCGAGTAACGGCGGTGGACTCATCATCTGTCACGTTGGCACCTAAATATATCTCCGGCGGAATGTGGGTGTATGGGTATTGATCCTTGTGGGCAGGCGTGAGGATCTATTATTATTATTATTATTATATACAGCTAATCGAACCAGTAGACCACAGCTCCAAGCTTAAGTGTTTTATGTTTACATATCAATACCAAACAGTTGATAACTTAAAGCCATCCATGGACCCCTTGATAGAATTTGCTACAGGTCCTTGCTTCAGGTCTGCGCAGATCTAATCCGGCACTGTATTTATGTATTACAGGAGGTACCTGGGCAATAAGCCAGCTGATTACAAGTGGGGTGTTCTTAGGGTCGGGCAGCATGTCGCGCGCGGTGTCGTAACACCCGAAGTACGTGGCGCGATAGATGATGATGCCCTGCACGGACACCACGAAGCCCCGGTACAGCCCAATGGGCCCGTCAGACTTGAACGTCTTGGTCATGCAGTCGATCATACCGTTGTACTCCTTCGCCTTGCCTTTGCCCACGTCCGCAGCCAATCTGAACAACAAATATAGTTTTAACATCCTGAGTCCCACGGTTTCACTCACCGTAAAATTTTATTTCATCGTCTGTAAGTCTAGACAGCCTTGACGCTCCCTCTGCCTAACCATGTGGGACTCGACGTGGTGATATTAATGTGTAATAAAATAATAAGATGTAAGAAAAACACATTAAAGGCTTTCGTAACCTGGTTCTCACGTAGTCCAGGGGATATACAAAACAGAGCGAAGTAGCGCCGGCGGCGCCGCCCGACGCCAAGTTACCGGCGAAATATCGCCAGAATTGCGTATTTTTGTTGACTCCTTCAAGGAACACGCTTTTGTATACGTCCTTGAAGGCGAAGTTAAGTGCCTGCGTCGGGAAGTACCGGATCACATTCGCCAAGTTCCCGCGCCACAGTGACGTTATGCCTTGCTCTTTTGGGATTCGTATAAATGCGTCCACAATACCTGGAGTAAGACATGCAAAATAGTAGACATTTAAAAAAAAATACTTCACTGATTTTCTTTTGAAGTAAAACATATGTATGTATTGTATGTGTAAACACCTAGCAATATATTGCGGTGCCAAGTTTCATCCAACGTTCAGCCGATCTTCGACCGATCCGAACATTCATACATTCTCACGAACTTTCGCTTTTATGTGTAATATTAGCATGATGGTGCCTGGCGTAAATGTTTTTACATTTACAATGTCATCAGGCTCCCATAACGACTATAGAATGGTATTAACTTCAGACGAACAGAATACATATTATTACTGTTGAAATAAATATCAAAACACGGTTAGCTACTACCACTGAGTGTGAAAAACTAATCACACTATACCACATACGTGTGTTTGTTAAACTAGCGCAGTAAAGACAAACAGGTTTAATAAGTAAATCAAGAATTTGTCAATTGAATTGCCCATACTCCCTAAGAGGACACTATAAGGTCGAAGTGGCCTTAGAGCAGTCTCCCCGATCTCTGGGTGCCTAACTCCAAGACACTAAAATTTGACGCCAAGAGGCTAAGGAAATACTCTTTAAGGCACTGGTAGATTCCCTTATAGACTCCCGACTCCTAGTGCACGCACGAGAATGGCTTTTGACGGAGGTGCTTGAAAAGTTGTTTAGGCAGGTTGAGCGGCAGCATTCTTACCGAGGCCGGTGAGCTGTTTGAGAGTCTGCCACCATTAGTAAAAAAAAAACAAAGCAGCGTTCACCCTTATATCGTTTGTCCTCAGATATCTGTTTGGACACATGCTGGACCTGCAGGATCAACTTGACGCGCTCTATCGGCGCTACCGCAGTTTTGGATACGGCGGCTGAAATGCCCCCCGCAAGGAAATCTTTCATAAACCCCGAAGCATCCTTGCCTCCCTTTTTTTCATCCTTCTTCCCCTTCTTTTTGTCTTTGTCTGACATGTTGGCTTTTACAAATTAAACTTGTACTTCAATCTGAAAACATAGTACTATTAGCTAAAGTATAACTACTCACGAACATTTCTTCACGCAAATCTTTCAGACCATTTCGCTTCATCCACTCTTTTAACATGCTTTATATATATCGTGTAAATCTAATTGTTTGTATGACTGTCCCGCCAATGTCACAGAAAACTAAAGATGAAGCTAATTAGGTGAGAGCGAGTGAATAGTGCGCGTGATCGGCTTGCACGGTAATTAAATTACACCCTTATAATAAACGCCAGGATCCTAAGCTTAAGTTACCTAATGCCAGGTCAACCACTACATCGATTTAATAATTCTTAAACTCACCACGAGTCTTCATCGGCGACACTGAACTGACACCGCGAAATGCCCCATGGCATTCACAAGCAACCGAAATTTCACACAAATTTTATTTCAAGCAGAAAATTTTACTGTTAGGCTTTGACTTTGTCAAATTTGAAGTTAATTTTACAAATGACTGGCGATTTTACTTTATTTAAATTTAGAATGGGCTGAAAAGTTTGTATACCTACATATTTTACGTGAAATTCTCGCAAATTAACCTCAGAAGATATTAATAGTAGTCTATGGTCAGAAGACACTGGATGACAGTAATTATTCAGTGCTTTGTAGTGATAAATTCAGTAATGGAGGGTATGACTCCTCTCCACCATCACTTTAATCTTCACGATCTCTACCTTTCGAGGATGGCACGCTGGTGTTCTTGCTGGTGGCTAGCATGGAGGCAACACGATTTAAGCTAGATTTTGTTCAATGAAACCCTACTTACCCGAGTAGGGTAAGTTTCGTTAATTACAGATATTTGATTAAGTAGGCCTTTCATCTGTCTATGGTCGTGAGTGCACCATAAAGTTATAGAAGGGTTTCAGTCTGCTTTCAACTCTCAATGCTTCCCTTACAATATAACAAAATAAAAGATATGGTTCAATGTATATTTTATTGATTTATATAAATTGCCTCAGATCAAGCATATCAACGACAAAACATGATATATTGGTCAATGCTACAATTATGACAAATGCATATAGTCACCATAGAGTTTGTCAGGTAATTACTGAAGACTTTGGAATTTATTATCCCTTTATGCAGCACCCTTTAGTTACATCACGGCACCTACAAGTTTGCAACATTACTTTTGCAAAATTACGTTACAGTACTTCATGTGGCTCGGGAGTACACGGAGTGCTGTGCAGTAATATTGGTGTAAGTTCTTATTCGCACGAAACACAAAGTATTTTCAAATGTTGTAAATGTGACTGCAAAGTACAATAATATATATCGTTGCATACACGAAAATCAGGCAAACTTGTGGGTACTGTTTGTCATTTTTACGATTTTGGCCAAAATTATATATGAACATACAGACAATTAAATTGAGTAATAATAATATTTTTTGTAATGGTTGTGACACACGCAATTTGTGTCAAATAGGCGTTAAAACGACAAATCAGACAAATGGTTTCTTACGTGAATAGACAAGTATCATAAACTATGGTACATAAACTAATAGAGGCATGATCTATACGTTACATAAATTATTACAATAACATCCAATCAAAATCTAAGTAATACATAGTTTCGTTACTACCAGAGTATCTAATTGGAGCTAATATCCACCGCGACCCTTGGTATAACGAGTGTTGTGGCACGCCACACACACCTCGGCTCTCAAACACGGGCTTATTAATCGACGGATTTAACTATACTCATATTATACAAAAAATATATATTATAAACGTAGTTAGTTTGAAAAGTAGTCACAGGAACAACCAATCCAATTTGTAAATTATTTTTGCATCGGATAGTCCGTTTATATAGGAAGGCTGTATTATTCTTATTCAAAAGATCATACCAAAATGTAGCGCAGATGAAATCTCAGGGCGCAGTTACTACTGAATAACTTCACCCTTTCCTGCAAGTGCCTGAACGACAATGATGATTAAAGCATTCGACTTTTCATACTTGGCTAACCATCAAAATATTCATTTATTTTGCTAAAGCTCATCAATGTTACAACTAGTCAAATCTAAGCGTGTTTATGGTATAGACAAAAATGATAAAGTCTTGTTAAATATTGATCAACTTCGAAACTGAGTAAACTATCAGGAAATTGTTGGTTAAAGGCGAGCGGTGCGTTCACACAACAAAGTCCAAAGCGTGCACACACTAAAGAAAAGTAAAGTTTTCATATTTTGAAGCCGAGGTGGTATTATCGTATATACTGTGATGATATTTTCTGCACATACTTAGTGGATTGTGATTATATCATAATATTGTTAACATGGGGCTATTGTAAATATATATTATTATTATATAAGGCATCAATATAAATTTTCACATTCCACAGTTGAACAATTCTGTCCAAAGATGTTCTATTAAATCACATATTCATCTATTCTCTAGATAAAAATATACTTTCAACCAAATAGGTACCTTTGGTGGACAGTACAAACAATGCTGCCTTTGGTAACAGTGGAATGAATGAATGTATGAACCAGCAATGTCTTTGCTGCATTCCATAAGTTCATCGCTAGACACGATGCGCACTCAACATTATTTATAATGTCTACCACGTTAATACGCAGCTGAATGAATCACAATCCTATATTAATATTAGTCGAACACAAAGTCTAGGCGCCTGCGCTAATATCAGCTAATACGAACAATGATCATCTATGAAAAACTTTTCGACCAATACTCACTAATGAAATGTTTCAATTGACATAGCTCTCACTAGTTCTCACATTTGTGACAAAATTTGTTTTCTCACATTTGGCCTTATTATTTTGGACTTGTTTGCAGCCACATCAAATAGATTGTTTTTAGAGTAATAGCTGTGCTAGTAGCACAGAGGACGAGGAGTGTGCTAATGATTTGCCATGTGGTTTGTACCAATGAATGTTTTTTTCCCTTTTGGCATACAAGTAAAGATATTTATATTTTATTGTGTTTTTATATTTTGTATAAATTCATAAAACCAACCTTATTGCTATATATAGCCAATTGAGAAACTCCTTGAATTTTAGGGTGGTTACGTTTAATCCACTAATTTTCGGGTGGTAATGATAATACTTAGTAAATGCATTAGGTGCGAGCAGCGTCTCGTGAACGTGTTTACATTGAGTTTGAACTGTGCGTCCGGACGACGGATCTTAATGGAGTCAACAATTCGTAATACCTAACAAGTAGTCGATTGATCAAAAAGTTTGTCATAGAGTTCCAAAATTGGAAACGAAATACATAGAAACATTGTACAACTAATGTGTATATAGATCCTTTGCTATTTTAGTTCACTACGATCACATGCCAAAAGCTGTTTGTACGCTTAGAATGAACCTTAAAACGGCCGTCACTAAACTGCGGTGACTTCGATGTATTGCTACAGATCACAAATTCAATCTCATATACGATTCGACGCACGCGCAACTCGCAGTAAACACTGAACTGTCGCAATTGTTCAACAATCTTAATAAGACTGATTCGATGAGCCTAGGACCAATGCGGGCACGCTATTTCAGCTCAATTACAATCATATATATAAAGATTTTCACGGTACCTACACGGCTACTTTTCGAGCCTAATAGCACTCAACTTGGTGTGACTTATCAATGTACTTAAGTTCAGAAAAGCTCTTTGTACAGTCGGTACAATCAAACTGCTACATATTTTATCCAAATGATGTTTATGACATAGCAACGGCTTTCGGTATTGTGATCACGGCAGGGAACATTACCGTATCTACATCGAACATGCGCGTGCGTCCTATTCACTATAAAAGTAATTTGTATAATGCTTTTTATTTGTGTATTCTCCATAAGGTCTATTGCTAATACGAAAGTTAAGCGAAAGTGATGCGATATTAAATAACTTAATGCTGGTGGAAACTGCACTAATACGGCGAAACGTTGCAATGGTTGCCTTCAATTGTACATGTATTCGCGCCCTCTCATACGGTCTCAAAAATAAATATATAAACCTAGTATGTTTTACTGCATCCCCCCATAGAAAGGACAACAAATATATACATATATCTCCATTAGGCAAAGTCACGGTGACGTTGTAAATAAGGCGAGTCTCTGGGAGCCTTGAAAACGACCATCACAACATTACGGCAGTACATACAAATAACTATATATAGATGTCGCTAGGCAAAGTGGAAATAGGTCGGCCTTCATTGTGTAAAATAAATAGGGAGTTTAGAGTCGCGCGCGACAGATCACAGGTGTTGCGTAGAGAGTGGCGTTATGGAACGTGTCCAGTCAGTTGACTATTTGCGTATCTTGGCCGCGTTGTCAGCGTTGTCCTTCAGGATCTTGGACTTGAGGTGGTCCTTGTATTTGAGGATACCGCCCTCCCATTTGGTCACTGTGCCATTCTCGCAGATCCAGATTTCTTCTGCCACCTGAAATTAATTTGCGTTTAAATAAAATCACTACAACTTTTGTTGTTTAACGAAAACTCGCTTCTGGTCACCAATGAACCACTTTTAAACAACCACATTCTTAGCAGAGAGCAATTTTTTTCAACTGTATCCGTTTGTATGACGCAAGCGAACATAAATGTTTCTATTCTATTCTCAAACACTATCAATCCAGTAGCTCGATCGCTAGAATTATTATGGTGAAGAAGATTCGAATGTTATTTTTAAACAACCAATCAGATGCTTTGCAACGAATGTACAACGTTACCTGATTGATGAGCCTGAAGTCGTGGCTGACGAGCACCATGCCGCCGTCGAAGTCGTTGATGGCGTCTGCGAGGGCGTCGATGGTCTCCATGTCCAAGTGGTTGGTGGGCTCGTCCATGAGCAGCAGGTGCGGGGTCTGCCACGCCAGCCACGCGAACACTACGCGGCACCGCTGCCCGTCAGACAACTGCCGCATCGGACACACCTGCCGCAATAACAACGTTACACTATTACCGACTATTTATATAATAGCACCGGCCATCTGTCATATTGGCCACTTAAAATACATATCTGGCGAAAAGTAGGTACTATCTACACCTTTATAAACACCCCCACCCTTCGGGGACCCCTGTGAGAATGCGCAGTATAACAGCCTAGTTGGCCGAGTAGTTCTAGTACTCGCCTATAACACAAAGATTGCAAGTTCGAATGCAGAGTGTACAAAGTTTTTCGTGTTTTAGGTACAGTCCTCTTCAGGCTACTTAACTTAAAAAATACGCTAATAACGACAATTAGCGCGTATGGATATGACACCAATTTGACATGTTCGTAAGCATACAACTGTGAACGAAAATATTACTATACGCGCTTTGTTGTTACTGGAAATTTTCTAATTTAAGTGTTCTAGTTTGAGGGCCCCTCAATTTGTAAGCGTTACATGGTACAATTACACCATGCCTTATGTTATGAGGTGAAGGCAAACTGATGTCCCACCTGCTGCCTCCCTGTGAGTCCGTAGCGGCCGATGATCTTCCTCATCTCCTCGCGCTCGCGCACCTCGGGGAATTGCTTCATCATGTACTCGAGCGGCGACAGGTCCAGGTCGAGCAGCTCGTGCAGGTGCTGGTGGTAGCGCCCGATGCGCAGGTGAGAGTTCTTGCGAATCATGCCCGTTGACGGCACCAGCTACACGACAACCACCAAGTGACCATCAGGGGAAAGTTAGCTTGCGTAACAGCACCAGCAGTCTCCTCATCTTAATATATACAAATCCGTTGTTCGTCCGCGATGGACTCCTAAACTACATAATCGATTTTAATCAAATTTGCACACCGTGTACAGTTTGATCCAACTTGAAAGATAGGATAGCTTACATCTCAATTTTTAGTCGCAATATTTTTTATTTTATTGCAAATTATTTGTCTACTAGCTGTGCCCGCGACTTCGTCGGCGTGGACGGCTTCTTTATCTTTCGTAAAATGTTTCTTTTTCATTAAAAAGTATTCTATGTTACTTCTAATACCTCCAAGAATATGTGTACAAAGTTTTATGATGATCGGTTAAGTAGTTTTTACGTGAAAGCGTAACAAACTTACATTCACATTTATAATATTTGTATAGATTAATAATTGACAGTCACAATTTTCTTTTAGCCCCAAACTATTCTAACAGATGGCAATATCTGTTGACTGGGTTGAGTAAGTATTTATTTACAATGTAATATAACAAAAACCTTAGCCACAGCAACGCTTGGCCGGGTCTGCTAGTATTATAAATGCGAAAGTTCACACAAAAACCGCTGATCGAAATTGGTTGAAATTTGTTGCAAAGATTAATTATTAGCCTGATTAATGTAAAAGGATATGTATTATTACAAAAATATCTACCAATGCGATCAAATATTACGCAGGTGTATCTACGGGGCACTGCTAGTCTACACTGCAAAATGTTTATGAAAACCAAATTGAACATAAAATTTTGTAATGCTCAGAATCGTATGCTCTAACCATCCTGAAAATGGCGTTCGTACGTAAAAAAATCAAAAGGTTTTCTACTGATTTAACTGACTGCTATATTCGGTATAAATATCCACTTACATCTCCATATAAAAGCTTGAGCAGTGTAGATTTGCCCGCACCATTGGGGCCGACCAAGGCGAGACGGGTATCTAGATCTATCCCAAACTCTAGATTCTTGTAGATCCAGGGCCCGCTGTCAGTATACCTGAACGCCACGTTCTGTGGACAATAATTATGGCGTGGCGTTAAACTGACAAGGTATGTGTGCGTCTATAATGCAACAGCAGCAGAAATCGTAAAAAAAATCGAAATCATATAGTATTGTTGTTAAAGTAATATACATTATGTATAAAGCAATAGTTCAATTTAGCGAAACGCCCTCCACACTATGACCATATTTTGAATGTATGTTTTCGTATGACCCGCCCCGACTTCGCAGGGACGGATGATCATATTACGCGGACAAATTCTACGCCATAACCTTCCTTATGAAGCACTTTGTATATTGGTGAACACCACATGAATGACATGAACCCGTTCCAAAACCTGCAGACCGAATGCGAAAGTTATAACACATAGGATATGTTCTATTGTCGAAAATACAAATAAATAAAAATTAACGCGGTTGAAACTGCGGGCCACACCCCCTTACTAGTAATTATTATTAATTGCCTGAACAAATAGTTAGATACAAAGTAGAGTGTACCTGGACCATGATCACGGGCGGGGGGACCTTCCCACATGAGGGGAAGTAGAAGTTGAGTGTTTTGTCGTCGATAACTTTCTCCGTGAGGCCTTGCGCCACCATCTTGGCGAGGGTCTTCTCCTTCGATTGCGCCTGTCGCGCCAGCTTTGCGGAACCGTGGCCGAAGCGAGCTATATATGTCTAGCCACAAACAAACAGGCATTGGAAACAGGAAAAATAAAATAAAACTTTATTTTATTTTTCCTGTTTCCAAAAGTAAGTAAAAGTTCCCTAGTAAAATTGCAGGTTTAAACCTGTCTATCTATACTAATGCGTTTTTCTTCTTCTGAACATAAACGATTAACACCCCAAACTTTATCTGTTAAGAGAAAACACATAACAAAACTTGCATATACCAAAGAAGTAAAAAAGTTATGTATAAGGCTTGCTTATGAAATGGTGCCGAACTTGTATCCTGTCATGTTTGCATCTATATATCTACAGTGAAACTGGGCCCCTGAGGCAAGGTGAGAATATAAAATATAACTATTACTTATATTATAAATGGGATAGATGGCTTTTTCACAATAAAGCTGCCCAACAAAATTGGATGAAACTTAGCACAGAGATAGAGATAGATAGATTATTAGCTGGGATTAGGGGGCGTCCATAAATTACGTGAGGTGTATTTTTTAATTTTCTGTCCCTCCCTCCCCATGGTGAGATATCGTGAGATTTTATTGAGCCCCCTCCCCCATCCCCCAAACTCACGTGAGATTTTTCGTGAAATGTGGGTTTCAGTAAACGCGTTGGAATTTTATTGTAAAAAGATAAAAAAATAGCTTCGTGCTTTTATTTACGAGTAGTTAAGACTAGTAATCAATACTGCTGAGAGTTTAATTATAAGATTATATCTTACGCATGTTCAATCTGGATTAAATGGACCAATTGTATATATTTTTTTGTTTAATCAGAAAAAGAATTGCGTGCTATTTGCCGAGACCCCCCCTCTCTCCAACGTAAGATTAGATGAGATTTGACTCGACCCCCTCCCCCCCTTAAACATCTCACGTAATTTATGGACGTCCCCTTAGCACATAGTATACCTATTGCCTTTAGAAAAACCAATTCAGGAGATATCTACCAATTAAACAATATTTAACACAAGAGAAACCGCAGGCCGCAGTTGCAGTATGTTACAGTTGTATTCAATTGTTCACCTTCATGTGCGCGATCTGGTCCTGCTCCCAGTTGTACTGCTTCATCTGGTTCTCGAGAAGCTCCATGCGCGTGCGCACGAAAGCCTCGTAGTTTCCCGTGAAGTACTTGAGCCGGCGCTTGCTCATGTGCACTATATTGGTGCACACGCCATTCAAGAAGTCTTGAGAATGCGATATCAGCACCAGGATGCGTTTGTAGCTTTGAGACAAATACAAATAATATTATGAATATTAGTCCGCACTGAGAAGTAATTCAAAGGCGTATGTATAGTCGTGCTTCAGTAACTGCGATGGACTCGCTATTTGTCACGTTGGCATCTGATATATATATCTGGCGGAAAGTGGGTGTGTGGGTACTACTAATAAACTTCTGCCTACCCCTTCGGGGACACTTGTTGGGAGGCGTGAGCACTAGGCACTAAGTGCTGGATCAAGATAATCAGCCAACATAAACTTCATATGGTATACACATCAAAATACGATAGCAGCAGCAGATAGCAGATGAAAACTAATTACTTAAAAATATCACACAATCTAATTACTTAAAAACACGACAATTGACACAATTTTTGTGTGTGGCATAACAAATACACTTACAAGCCAAATATATAATTAAAGATATTTGAGAGCTATGGTGGATGAGTGGTTAAAGTAGTCACCGGCAACAACAGTATGTTACAGTAACAACAGTGTTTAGTCACACCAATGTACTTCAGAAAAACCCGTTGGTTTGGTTGGGTTTCTTGAACAACTGGCAATCTTTGCACTGCCGGTGACTTTAACCACTCAAGTCACCATAACTCTCAAATATTTTAACTGATGATAACGAGATTTTCTGAAGTACAGTGGTTAGTCACACCACTGTACTTCAGAAAAACTCGGGACGGAAAAGAATCATCCAATGGAAACCTGCATCTATTTTTCAAGAAGTTATAAGACATGTATAGCCGTTCTTGAGAAACGGCGATGCACTCGCCTTACGTCGCGTTCGAGTCGAGTGCCTTCGAATACCTTGTGGGATGGCATACAGATATATAAGTTATAGTATGCTCACTGTTTCAACTCCTCCTCAAGCCAGACACAAGCGTCCAAATCCAAGTGGTTGGTCGGCTCGTCCAGCAACAAAAGGTGTGGCTTCACATACAGCGCACGTGCTAAAGCTATACGCATACGCCATCCTGAAGACAAAATACACTATTAAATATTGTTTACACATCACCTATTATTATTCTTATTATTCAACCACATTTATCTATATAGTGGAATAAAAAACAGAACTTGTCAGACTTTGGCCTATCAGGGAATTGCATAAACTATGAGGGTAGGATTCTATTGATTCATAAGATGCCTATAGAATAGAAGTTTTTGTCTGTGTCATACAAAAACTATGACTACATCATAATGTAGTGGTAGGTAGCGGCTAAATAGACATTTAAATAGATGCTTTGATAACTACCTCCAGAGAAATCCTTAGTGGCTTTCTGCTGCATCTCCTTATCGAAGCCGAGACCGTGCAGAATGTTAGCAGCGCGTGCCTCCGCCGTGTCAGCATTAAGGTCGTCCAGGCGGTCGTACACGTCCATCAGCTGTTCTTGCGACTCTGGGATACATTACATTTTGCTATAAAATATGGGCATTACTGTCATGATTTAATATGGTCTACGCAAGTGAAACCGGGGGCATTGGCTAGTAATATTATAAATGCAAATTTGTGAGAATGTTTGATGAGCCCCTTTAAGGCAAAAATTCTGAGGGGACAAAAAAAAATTTGACGTAGAGTATTAGATAAGTGGATTATCACAGAATGTGTATTATTCCAGATAAAAAATATACCCATTAAATAACCTTATACAGGGCTGAAACAGCGAGCACAGCTAGAACATGCTCTACTTTCTCAACTGTCAATATATACATATGGGGTAGGCAGCGAGTTGAGCTGTCAATAAGTGTTCACCATAGACTAAATTGGTTGAATTAGTATAATGGCTAGAAGCTGCCACATATGTATTTACCATCATCCTCGCAGTGGGCCAGCTCCTCGGCCAGCTTCTCGAGTTTGACCCGCTCCTCATCCACCTCCATAACGCACTGCAGCGCAGTTTTGTCCGACGCGGGCATCTCGCGCGTCAAGTGGAAAATGTCAATGTGCTCCGGAATGGGCACCTCACGACGCCCCAATGCCGACAACAAAGACGACTTGCCTGACATCAAATAACATTCCTTTTTATAATCAAAACTACTACACAATGAACACACAAATGATTTTTATGTACTGTACACCTCAGTCCAACTAACTTGTAAATTTCACTCATATTTTGTTGATATTAAAGCAGACTCCACAAAAAAAACAATTTTTTATGGTATTCATTCATTCGCATAATTCCCATCAAATTATACCAAATGGTTGAAATCATTCGCAAACAGAGTTCGCAGTAGCAATTGTTCATCGATTATACAATATAATAAGTACAGAGGCAAAGCCATACAATTGTAAATACGTACAAGCTCTCAAGTTCTACATGGGAAAAAGGTAAACCCTTCATATGTGGACGAATATGAATCTTAGTCAAACAAACCAAGTGTCAGATTCACAACAAAAACATGCTCATCACACATAGCACGGAACCGCGTCTACCATCGGCGATGGACTCGCCATCAGTCATGTTGGCAACTAAAATATATCTCTGGCAGATAGTGGGTGTGTAGGTACTACCTATACAATACACCACTGCCTACCCCCATTCGGGAAAGCATGAGGATATACATATTTTACCAGTTTCTTTTGCCTGAGTTTGGTTTTGGGATTAGTAACTCTTATTCTGACATATTTGCAATAATGCAAATGCAATAATAATGTATTTGCAAACTAAAACCTTAGTATTCATAGATCATTAGTATTCCTCACTTTCTACAACAACTATTTATTTATGGCATTTATTGTTGTATTATTATCAGTACATTAATAGTTGAAGCAACTTACACACATTTAGCAGTGTTCCAAGGTGACAATATAAGATAAGATTATGGTTGATTTGATAGAAATAATATTATTATTGGTTACCAATTAAAATTATTAAATTAATTATTATACTATCAATTATTATTTTATTAATTATTATGTTATTATAAAAATAATGACATTTATTGTATATACACTTATATTACATAGAGGTAAAGTTAAGTAAAGTTTGTGAGCTAGGATGCTCAGCATAATCTCTGATATACTACTGATTAGATTTTGAAAATTCTTTCACTGTTAGAAAGATATATTCTTATAGATAATATTTGCAAGGATACCAGGATGGTCTAAACCATCATATGATTGTAATCGTCAACATAACAATTCTAATGCTGGTAACACTAGAGAGCAAAATGGAGGAAAGGTAGTTTTAATGCATAAACAAACACCTACTTTATGCTATAACTTGATATTACTTAATAAAAGTGGTATTTGGTTTATTTTCAAGTATCTTAACCATCTTCAGTATCAGCAATGAACACTATCAGTATGTTAAATTTATTTTGCAATTGCAGCTAGTTACATGAGATTTGTATGAGTGTAACTATAATTTTCGTTTTCACAATTTCCAATTTTTTTCAATTTTTACAGCTCTATATAGCCTTTAAATATTTAAGGTTTTAATATAATAGGAACTAGTTCGAACAGCTCTTAAATTCTATAATGAAAATTGAAATATTCAGCTGTTTCATTTATTATCCCACAAGCTGTGCCCGCGACTTCGTCGGCGTGGACGGCTTTTTATTTTTCGTAAAAATTTAATTTTTGTTCAATAAATAGTCTCCTATGTTACTTCTAATACCTCCAAGAATATGTGTACAAAGTTTCATGATGATCGGTTAAGTAGTTTTTCCGTGAAAGCGTAACAAACAAACTTACACTCACATTTATATTATTAGTAAGGATGTAAAGAAACAGATAAACAACTGCACACACCAAAAATGAAAGAATATGTGCATCATCAGATATAATTTATGGCTAAAGTAAACAATAGCCACATGTAGTAAGCTATGTAGCTCATCTGCGCTCCTATTTTTTTACTGCTAATAGTTAAACCATCATAGTTTATTTCAAGATGTAATTTTTTTTTATTTAATAGTGTGGGCAATGGAGCTACCCATTTTTTTAATTTATGTTTATTTTCCATTCTTTGTCCTTAATAATCATCAGGCCTCATTGTTCAGTGTTAGTACAAAACATAAAAAAGTTAATGTGCATATAAATAACAATATCATGTATATACTAATTGCTAAATATAATATATAATGTGCAATTACACATAAGAGGTGGTACCAGCAATCCTAGAATCACAGGTACTTTTTTTAAGTCTTTTTTTTAAATGTATTAGTTAGGTCTAATACCTGCATAACAATATGTATATTTATCTAGCTCAACAAGCAGTACGTTGTAAATACGTACCACATCCATTAAGTCCAACAAGTCCGTACCGTCGCCCACAGTTGAGTTCGAGCAAAGTGTCTTGCAAAAGCTCACTGCCATAAAATGTTATGGAAAAATTTGCTATCTTAATGTCTCGGGAGCGAGGATGCACAGCCAGGGAGCCTGTACATGACCTTGCTTCAGAGTTCATCTTTGCTTCTTCTTCTAATTTTAAGCATAATGCCTCTGAAAAAAACAAATATTTACTTGAACTAAGACAGCAGATAGATTTTATTTAAATTTAGATGAATTATTCATTGAATCTGCAAAATGTTTTTTGGATATAAGAAAACTGTATTGGATCAGTAAACATATATTGAAATTGGAACGGTTCAGTGCATTTCCATTAAAGGTTACGCCATCTATTGTGATTACAATATGGCATTGAATTAAGTAAGAACATTTTCAGATAGAAAGAGTCCATTGAACTGACTATTGCAATGCTTGTCAACTTTCTAGTCATGACTTTGAAAGAGGTTAACTTATTAATTGTATGTTGACTATAATTACAATTTATTGCTGTAAATGTGTGTTAATTTACACAATGAAAGTACAATCAGTTTTATTGTAAAAAGTTCATAGTTAGCTGATTGTACCCAATGGTATTAAATTTTAAGTTAGGTGCTTCTTAAAAGAATGTATTGATCGCAGCCAAGTTACCTTCGGCGGTGAGCTCGCGGTCCTCGCTCGTACCGTTCGTGCCAGAACCATTCTCATCGGCCTGGTTCACTCGCGCGACTGTTTTTTTACTCCTGTTACCCGCCTGCTCCTTCTTTTTCTGTTGCGCTCGTTTTTTGGCGTCTGACGGCATTGTACTAGGTTACCTAAGCTGCAAATATATATATATACGTTTCATGTACCACTGCTTTACAATCGAAACCACGCACTCAACACAAATGAAACTACAAGGACGCGATATAACACGTTGCAAATTTATCAATTATTTTTTTGTTTTAATGGATGATTTAGGCGTTGGTGAATTAAGAAGTGGGAAGATAAAATAATACGTACCTAAATTATTTTACAGGAAGTGCAAGCAAGTCGTCCGCGTCTACACGTGCTGCTTTGAAAAGAAAGAAATACCACAAACTAATAGAAGACACAGTAAGGCATAAAAAAACAGCAAAATTTATTTCATAGATGTTAAATTATTCACTACAGATTATAAATACACTTCTCTAGTACTACATGCATTTATAAATTTA
Source organism: Drepana arcuata (assembly GCA_016069955.1). Classification (NCBI taxonomy): domain Eukaryota; kingdom Metazoa; phylum Arthropoda; class Insecta; order Lepidoptera; family Drepanidae; genus Drepana; species Drepana arcuata. Next base: position 16,078 of record JACCPG010003323.1, on the reverse strand, counting down.
AGATTTAGGCTCTTGTCAGCGTCTCTGACGTCGTCATTTCATTTATCGACCAATATAACAGTGTATTACGCTAAAAAAATATTTTTAATTATGCTTATATATTGTAATTTATGCCCATGAAAAATAAATGTTTGCAACACCTTTATAGTTATTCAATAAAATCAATTTTACTGTGATAACCCTTACTTTATGCTACGCTGAAAACAGATCACAGTGGAAAAAAAAACGTCCAGTGATGTAGCTATTGCTCACTACACCGAAAAAAGTAAGGAAATTTAGTTTTATAGTCTGTGGCTTTTAGATTAGGGGTTGGGGGAGAGAGTTGAGGAAAATCTAATGAAAACCCACGAAGAGGGGAGGAGGGTCGAAAAATTCTCAAGAATGCCTCACGTAATTACACGTAATAACGTACGTAACGTCACGTAATGGATGCCCCTTATAGAAACTACTTCGTCGCTACTCTTCAATGTACTGGGCACCGAACACTTTTTAGAGCTTGCAACATTAAAAAAGACAAAACATTGTTGCGAAACGATCGATCGCCGAATCCTCATTCATTCGCTTTTAGTCAAAGATTACAATGTATAGGTATGTATACTGTAACACTTTTAGTGTTCGGGCATAGAAACATCGAAATCATCGAAAAATATAGTATAGGTTTGTCGGTGGTTTAGATGGTCTGTCGCCACAACACCTAAAGGACTTGCTTGTTGGAACACCAGGCGAGTCCTCCGAGGCACTGTTGAAGGCCCTGACAGACCTGATCAACTTAATGTTGTCAGGTAAGATCCACGGGGACGTCCTTGATGTGCTGTATGGAGCCAACCTATGTGCTTTGGCTAAGAAGGATGGTGGTATTAGACCAATTGCCGTCGGTACGACGTACCGCCGACTCGCAGCTAAATTATGCTGCAAGTCTGCGGTTCTTGATCTGGCCACCTATTTCCGGCCTAAGCAGTTGGGTTTTGGTTCGAAGGGTGGTTGCGAGGCTGCTTTTCACTCTCTTAGAACTCTTCTGTATAACCGAGGAGCTGAGGTAGTGTTGAAGGTGGATGTTAAAAACGCTTTCAACAGTGTAGATAGGGGTACCTTGTTGACGCAGGTTAAACAAAAAATCCCTTCGGCTTTTAATTTTGTGTGGCAATGCTACAGCTCTCCGACTAAATTGATGTATCAGGACAATCTCATAAACTCATCTGTAGGTTGTCAGCAGGGTGACTCTCTTGGGCCGGCCATATTTAGCCTTGCGATACACCCTATAATTTCAAAACTAAATTCTAAATTCAATATTTAATTACAATATTTGGTATTTGGACGATGGGACCCTGGGCGGTGACGTGAATTCGGTACTGTCAGACCTCCAATTGATTATTTCCGAATTCAAGTCAATCGGACTTGAATAAAATTTTTCGAAATGCGAACTTTTTATCTCCGAACTCACTTCAGAGATTGAACGCTCCAATATTTCAAAATTTTACTCCCTAGCTTCAAATATAAATATCTTAGACAAAAATTCACTTCTTCGATCTCCTATCTTCGACGAGGTTTTCCCATCATTTGCGGACGACCAAATTAAAAATTTCCAAAAATCATCAGGCCGCTTAATCAAAATTAAGACCCACATGGCTTATTTTATTATCAGGCACTGTCTATTTGTACCCAAATTTACCTACGTTTTACGTAGTAGCCATATGTGGAAAGACCGTAAGTTTTCACAGTTTAGATGACACAATCAGGGTTTACCCTCTCATCAGTTTTAAATATATCTTTTGACGACCGCACGTGGTCTCAGGCCTCCCTTCCTATTAGGTTCGAAGGTCTCGGAATACGCAAAATTTCCGATGTGGCTTTACCGGCTTTTCTGGCTTCATTACATGGTGTGCATGACCTCATAAGAAAATATTCTTATTACGTCACTTAGTGGCTGTGAGGTTTCGCACTTAGCTGAGGCCAGAGATGGCTGGATTATGACATGCCCAAACACAGACGTTCCCCTTAGTCCGTTCAAACAAAAACAATGGGATGACCCTAACAGTAGGATGGCATATAATGCACTTCTCGATAGTGCATTCAACTCTGCTGATAGAGCCCGTCTCCTGGCAATCGCTAGATGGGAGACCGGACTCTGGCTTCATGCATTACCCTCTTTTAATATCGGTACGCTGTTAGATGATGCAACCTTCAGATTGTGTGCGAGCCTACGTTTAGGCGCTAAATGTATTGTCACACATCGGTGTCACTGCGGGGATATTGTCAATGACTCCAGACACCATGGTCTATCCTGTATCAGCAGTGCCGGCCGTATATCACGTCATTCCTCCATAAATGACTTGATACGCTGGGCTCTGGTCAGCGCCGGCGTGCCTGCTGTGCTGGAACCAGTCGGTCTCGCTCGCGGCGATGGCTGGAGGCCGCACGGTATGTCTCTGATGCCATGGAGGATGGGTCGGCCCTTAGTGTGTGACGCTACGTGTGTCGATGCACTGGCTCCTTTCCGTCTTCCTGACACATCAGTGGCGGCCGGCGCCGCTACTGCTCAGCAGGAGTGCCTCAAACGCCGCAAGTATGCCTGTCTCGGGTCAGGTTACATATTTGCTGCATTTGCGGTTGTAACTCTGGGGAAATCTTTTTAAAGAGGTCTCGCGCCGTCTAGACGAGTCCTCTCGTGACAGGCGGTCATGAACATATCTCGCTCAGAGAATCAGCATTGCTATCCAGCGTGGCAATGCTGCTATTCTTCTTGGCACGTTGCCTCGGGATACCGATTTGGGACAAATATTTTATCTGTAACTAGTTAGTTTCAACTGTTCTTTGTAAATATTGTTAATTGTTGTTATTGTAAATAAATATAGTAGTAGGTATAGGTTTTTTATGTAGCGAGCAAATGTATGAAATTACTAGCTGTCCGGCCCAGCTTCGCCCGGGTGAAAAAGTTAAATTTCCTGAAACACGATGGCAGGGCCACCTATCGGGTCCAATTGTGATGTAAGCTATCCTATCTTTTAAGTCGGATCAAACTGCACGGTGTGGAAATTTGATTGAAAACGGTTAAGTAGTTTAGGAGCCCATCGCGGACTTAATTGCCATAAAAAATCAGTTATAGTGAGTCAATCTTAAAAGATAGGCATATGCTGTCGCGGACTTTTTTTTAGAACTTTTAAAGAAGAACAATACATGATATTTTCGTAACTTAAACCGTTTACGCAGCGCACGCAACGGAAGCTCTCAAATAGGAATATTTTTTCCCGTTCTTGCAACATTTTTCATTTGTGCTTCGCTCCTATTATTTATAGCGTGATGTTATATAGCCTAAAGCCTTCCTAGACTACTTTCCTAAATGGACTATCCAACACAAAAATAATTTTTCAATTCCAACCAGTAGTTCCTGAGATTAGCGCGCTCAAACAAACTCTTCAGCTTTATAATACTAGCTGTACCCTGCCACGCTTCGCTGTGGATATGTGACTGATGCAAAACATAGATAAAAACAATCCTTGATGCGCATTATATGTATATCATGCTAAAATTTCAGCTCGATTTTGAAGCGTGTGTACACAAACCAACATAACATTTTTATACATACCTATAGATTATAGAAAAGATAGTGATATTTGATCAGAATACTGTTACCTAATTAGAACAGAAACTGTATTGATTATTTATAACGCAGTGTAATAATCAATATGCTTTTTTGATTTGTCTCACTGGTTGGGGAATTTCTTGTGATGGCGAAACCACAAATGATTTTTGGAATTCGTCGGACACTCAAAACTATATTAATTTATTGGACTTACGAGTGGTATTTATAGGACTGAAATGTTTTACAAATAACATATAATACGGAAATTCTCTTGAGAATCGATAATATATATGACTACTTGTGCCCGCGACGTCGTCCGCGTGGAATGGAACTAAAAAGTTATTGTTCAATTACTATTAAAGTAGTCTAAGTTACTCCTTATTACATCAGCTATCTGTCAGTGAAAGTCCGGTCAAAATCAGTCCAGCCATTTCAAAGATTAGTCAGAACAACAGACAGGCACAAAAAAAAATTTACATACATACCTACATATCATCACGCCAAGTCCCTAACGGGGTAGGCAGAGAGTATAGAGCGCCAGTTCTCTCTTGACTTACATACCTCTTTCGCTTCGTCCACATTCATCAGTCTCTTCATACATGCTCGTCGGTTTCAAGTACATCGATCAATCAAAACAATGTGATATTGCTATATTTACCGTGTATACGTTCATATTCATTTAGTAAAAAGCGGTTATATTAAAAATTACAAACATATACTTTTATTTTATTTATATGTATAGATAAATGACAGCAATCTTCTACATCAATAGGACGGGCAAATAGTTCAATTTGAGCATCTTAATGAAGAAGCACGAGAGATACGACGCTGGTGTGACGAACGGCGCCTATTTATTTTTGTATCGTACATGAAGTCGAAGGATAACAACGTAGATGCAGACAGAGAATAAAGATGTAGTAACGTAGTTAGCCAGTGGAGTCCATCACTTGAGGCGTTTCATGCATTATCATATACATTGGGCTGCACAATTGACCTGTTTGCCTCTCTTCTAAATGTTCTAGATAGGTTTACTGGAAGAGGGATCCTCGATCGAAAGAATATAGATGCGGTTACTCTGAATTTTAAAGACTTCTTTTAGTTTTCCCCCATTTTCACTTTTTGAAATGCTTACCTACGCAAAATAATAGACGACCGGGCCACAGACATTATTGTCGTTCCTCATTGGCCAAGCCAGGCGTGATACTCATTATCTCTAGAAGTCCAGTGCTCTGAGGCGATTTATCTTACCTCTAAATGACCTTTGAACCCAACACCCACTATGGCGAAGCCTTACTATGGTATCGTCCCGCTTGTCAGGGGGCGTTTTCGTACCAATCACTGATAGTGGAGACAGTTGAACCTCTTGACTTATATAACTCTTTCGCTTCGTCCACATTCATCAGTCTCTTCATACATGCTCGTCGGTTTCGAGTACTATTGACGTTCCCGTCCTTGAGCGTCCGATCGATTTGATCTAGGTACTTTGAACGTGGTCTTCCTCTGCCTCTTCTTGCACAAACTTTTGCTTTGTATATCGAGTACATTAAGTATAATGAGTACATGATGTACAATGAGAACTTACGTACGTAAATACGATGAGTACGTATGTACAATAAGTACGTTGGCTTATGAGGTGGGGTTGAGTTAGGGACCAGATAGCATTTCAGGGATAGCTTAAAGGCCATTCAGCGATATAGGTTTTTCTCAGTAAATGAAAGCATTTCTTATATTGAAAGACATTTAATAAACACGTCAATGATTAGAATGTAACTTATACTACACATGCTCTCTAAGTGCGCGTCCACACTGCATGCGCGGGGACTTAGGCCTTTTGCGGGCGCGGCGGCGGGGGCGTGCGGGTGGCCACAGTGACGCGCGAGCTGTTGTCGCCATGTATCGCCATTTTAATAAAAAAAAAAATTAAGACGCGCATACGCCGAGCGACAAGACCAAACCGATTTGATATCCCCGCCACCCGCGCATTGAGACGCTGGCCTACTAGGCCCGTAGTGTGCCATAACGCGCGGATAGGAACGTTTGAAAAGTACGCGCGTTATCTCGCTTATGGCCGTCGCGCTAGGCGCCCGCCTTAGCCACTACACTATGGACGCAAACGGCGGTTTCATATGTTTAATATTTCGCACCCGTCGTCGCAACCGCGCTAGGCTGTCACTGTGGACGCGCACTAAGACTGACATGTTTTATATGAAACTTATTACTATGGTCTTTACTCAGACCAAAAAAAAAAGAAAGACAGAACCATCCAATACTACGGGGTGAGGCAACCAAAAGGAAGCCGATAGGGCCATAGGAAGCCGACCGCCCGCCATTCTGCCTTTAGTAAGAGACAGCGCACGTCGTTAATTTGGTGTTAAGAAAAAAAAAAATATGCCGTCCTGTGTAGTCAAATGGTGTAAAAATAATTCATGTGCACAAAAGAAACCATGTGGGATTACTTTTCACAAGTAAGTAATTGAATATTCATGTATTACCAGTAAAATTATGAATTTAACCTATTATTTATTGCAAATTGTCTCGGAACACAAAACCTCGACCAGTGTTGCAGCAGGTCACATGTTTTTTTTTCCCAATAATAGGGTAACTTACTGTAGTATCTTATCAAATTGATTATTTACCTTGGATTGGTTATTTATATAATTAATCTTTAAGATTATAGTATTTTCAATTATTAAATTATTTCGTTAGTCTGTCATTCTTCATCAAAATATCAAACGATTTTATTTAAAATTATATCACGCAGCACGACTCCTTGTCATATTATTATAAATAAATATATATCATCACGCCTTCCCACAAGGGTCCCCGAAGGGGTAGGCATTATTATAAATACGTTTTATAATTTGTTTTATTTTAGGTTCCCGACTGAAACAGTATGGAAAGGAAGTTGTTAAAGAAGGAATTATTATTACTTCAGAAACTCAGCACAAATATATATTGTCACAAATCCTAAAGAGATTTATTGGCAATAAACATACTTTTCTCAACTTACAAAATGAACATAATACGTATGGCATAGAACACCAAACGAATTAAATAAGATCTATTATTGAAAAATTTATAAATATAAGATTCCACCACATTGCCAAACAAGAATCTGTATTTAACAGTTGTGACACTAAGCGGCAATACTACAAAAAAATTACACAACATAAGGGACATTAATTCTAAGTTCAGCATGTACGTTTCATTTTCGACGTAATAAAAATATTGAATTATTTAATTTTTTTATTAAAAAATACACCACTAATGACTCCAACCCCCCCAACCCCCACTCCTCCCCACTACAATACCACAATAGGAAATCAATTACATTATGTACTTTATGTAGTAATAACTTTGTAGTACAATCAGACTGCAATGGGTTGGGAGATTGGCAACCTGAGATACAGAGCTGGCAACATTATTTTTTAGCACACAAGCGCACGCCTTACACAGTTCACGCACACATGAATTTGACAGCGGCTTCACCTAATTAACAGTCAATACTCTATCTTTTTTTTTTTGGTCTGAGGGTCTTTATCTTCAATATCAACTTAATATGTAACTTAGTCTTAGTAATAGTCGCTGTGCGACAAGTCCTTAAATATAGAGAAAACTAAATTTTCTCACTATAAGTATAACTAATATACAGCGTTATTTTTTTCGGTATGTTTAATCAAATGTAAATTATTTGCTCCAAATTGATATTTTTTGTTCAGATATATCCACTAGATTTTCGTTCAGGTTGTATAATATTGTCTTAGCGGACTTACAGAACCCTTCTAGCGAATCTAAGCAGCAAATCTAGTTCCTTAGTTCACGCAAGCGTCCGAGGACATCGATATCTTAGGTGCTCGACTAAACACGATAGGAGCAAATAGTATAGGAAGTAATAGGAAATGGAATCGATACCCGTTCAAAAAAGTTGTATGTTTTTTCATTTTCAATTATTACTGTCTGCCGTAAGAATTTAGAACGCGTTGTTAACTACGAAATAGCTTCTTTATTAAAATGTTTAGATCTTATTTTTCAAACTTGGCTCCTACCGAAAAAAATTGCCCTGTATAGTCAATGAAATCAGAATAATAGGAAAGCATTAATTTTAATTAAAGTCTACTCAGCGGGAAAAATTTACGCCAAGCCACTTTTTCTTACATATTTAATGAGATTAATTTTTATCATAATTGTGATAATTATTATTAAGATAATTGTGATAAATTAAAGGTTATTTTATGACTCAAAATGTAGAGCTCCCGTTAATTTTCTTTGGTATTGAAAAGGAAACTTAACTTATATAATATTACGACTGTCTTACAAATAAAAAATAGTGTACAATGTACTTCAAACATAGCACGGCAACACGGCTCGAACAAGTGAATATAAAAGGGTCTATTGGTATGCTTCCTTGAAAGCATCTTCTTGAACATCAGAAGCAACATCTTGATGTTGTCCATATTTTACTTCACGCGCAAGTTATTGTGAAAAAATTATTACATAACATGTTCCTGTGTAGCTACGATGATTTGACTAGGCTCTCATGTGTACAAAGGTCAAACAGCACTTTTTGCTAGCTTTAAGCCTGGGCTTATCTTCGAACAGACTTTGTCTAGTGACGGGCTTATATGCACTTAATTTTATATCATGGAAGCATAGTTGAATTTGGAGTGCGAAACTGCAGTTTTATTGCCATTGTTTACCAAGCGACGCGACTCTGGGTTCTACCTGCATGTTGTTTTATCTCTGCGTATACGCATGTACTGCATCTACGCATTCTTGGTTCGAAGTGTTGAGGCAATTTAAACTTAGCCCAAAGCGCTCATGGCTCTTGAGAAGACTCCAAACTTGTCGCGTGATAAGAGCCCCAAAATGCACCATATATGAGCACAATTAACTTGTGAGGATGTAAACAAATCAAGCTTCCAGAATCTTTCGAATAGTGAGTAATTCATTGTCTATCAAATGACATGTCAAAATTCATTGTTGTTTAAAATGTCTATTAATGCATGTTTAAACTTGTATTTTCTTTTGTAATTAAACATAATTACTTATTTTAATACGTACACATATTTTAATACATCAAAAGACCTAACCTAATTTACCAATACGCTCCTGGAACCAAATCAACTTGTGTTATTACACCAGAATAACAGTTTCTCCTCTTACTTACTTTCTAGACTTTCTTAAACATATTTACTCATAATAATAAATAAAATATCCTCACGCCTTCCCACAAGGGTCCCCGAAGGGGTAGGCAGAGGTACTAAATCTATACAATAAGAATGTAAATACGTAAATATAGATCGTTCTTACGAACAAGACTCTTTTACGTAATATTTGTGCCTGTACACCCGAATTAACAAATTTGATATTAACAGCCGGTTTCTGGTACAATTTTAGCACGACGAATTAGTCAACAGATTGTCACAATAACAATCTGTTAACAATCTGTCATCGAGCTTTGAGTTTCTAGAACGCAAATCATCGAAAAATTAACTAATCTACTGTTGACAACCGAATGATTTTTTAATGTATGTCTATTTCCCTCTAGCTTATAGCTTCGTCTTTGTCTTGCAATGTCAAAGTATTCCCGCCGGGAGCTGAAGTTTCGTTAGTTGGACAAAAGTTTGATTTGTTGTTGTTTATCTTGTTTGTTTAGGTACTTCAGTTTCCGTGTGATAAACAAGTGTAAAGAATATAAATAAATAAAGTGTAAATGTTAAATGCCGCCGCTGTCGCGTAAAAATTTCGATTTCTGTAACTTTACACACTTATGTCTTAGGGTTTGTCTTAAGAGATTCATATTAAAAAATTATCAGATTAAAAATCAAATAAAATTATATGAATATAAAAATAACCAATTCAAAACTAAAAATCAAAGGTCAATCTATTAAAATTTCAACGTAAGGAATTAGGAAACCAAATAGCATTATTGATACAAATTAAGTTTTATATTAATATTGCTATAAAAAACGATAAATAAAAATCGATTATTTTGTACATACATACATACATATCATCACGCCAAGTCCCTAACGGGGTAGGCAGAGAGTATAGAGCGCCAGTTCTCTCTAGACTTACATACCTCATTCGCTTCGTCCACATTCATCAGTCTCTTCATACATGCTCGTCGGTTTCGAGTACTCTCGTTCCTGTCCTTCAGAGTCCGATCTATTTGATCCAGGTAGTTGGAACGTGGCCGTCCTCTGCCTCTTCTTGCACACACTTTTGCTTTGTATATCTGTTTCGTCAATCTTTCTTCACTCATCCTTTCTATGTGTCCAAACCAACGTAATATGCCTTTCTTCATCTTTACAATCACGCCCTCATTCACGCCAGTTGATTTGCGAATCTTCATTGCGGATTCGATCTAATATCGTTACGCCGCACATTTTTCGAAGAGATCGCATCTCGACTGCATTCAAGCTATTTTCATACTTCCTCTGACATACCCAGGATTCGCTGCCATACAATAAGGTAGGTACCAATATCGCGTTGTGGACAGCAACCGGAGCATTCTTGCTCAGACTTTTACTGCCCATCAACGCCGACATGGCCCCATTCACCTTATTTCCGGCAGTTATCCTTCTTTAATATCTTTTTTCATACTTTCCATCTCGTAGTGAACAACATAAAGCTTCCCAAGACATACAAAATTCATTCACTCTGCTTGTGAATTTGCCCATTTTACCGATATAGCACACCGGTCACTTGTTCATCTCTTTCGAATAAATTGCAGAACCCACGGCCAGCGTTTGTGAGCAAGCAGCCCCTTCTTTCACATTATCTTCACTTTCATTATGGTAACTAGTGACTGCAGTTGCCCTCTGATGACGCCAGTAAAACCGCGTCATCATATTAGGCAGTTGACCACTGCTTCCCATTTTCACTCCACATCCGTTCGTTCTTAGTGCTCTCAGACAGTTATCTAGATATATAATGAACAGCCAGGCAGACATGATACACCCTTGTTTGACCCCCGACTTCGCATCAAACCAGGGTGACATCTCACCATTAACCCTAACGCACGCCCCGCTATCACTATAGAGTGATTTCACGGCATGCAGTAGGGAACTGCTCACTCCATATCCAGGCAACACGTCCCAGAGTTCCTTTCGTACGACTTTATCAAATGCCTTCTCCAAGTCGACGAAAGCGCAGAAAACCTTTTGGTTAATATCCAAAAACTTTTCCGCGATTCCGCGAAGCGAGAAGGTTTGATCCATACATCCTCTTCCTGGTCTAAATCCACCTTGGGATTCCCAGAGAAACCTTTCGGATCGTTTCGGATTATTTTGTAACATCCCTATATCCTATTAAATCCGCTTAGAAATTGGAGTTAAAATCGGAATACTTGCGTTAACACGTCGATAATTCCTCGATAATCTACAATTAAAAATTGTATGTCAACAATCTGTTAACAAAGAGAAAATGCGTTCAGAAACTCAAAATGGCTCTAATCGGCAATTGATTTGGGATTTGACATACCGTTGACAAACTGCCAACAGTTTGTCAGTTGAAGCTTCTAGCAACCCAAACTACGTCTAATCAGAGATTGACAATCTGTCACGTAATTTGATGGATAGAAATGCGTACGAGAAACCGGCGGTAAGTTACTTTTGCCCGAAAAGTAATTTAACTTACTGTTCCTACAATTATAAAGTATGATAATTTATGTATACATTTTATGTATAATACAGCATCTGTATACATGCAGTCGCAAAAATACCTTACATACCGAAGTCCCAATGAGGATAGGTTTACACATATGACACACATTTACCTTGTTTACTTCATCAGGATCACAGCTTGTCATGGTTAGGTTGCATTGCAAATATAAACAAAAACTATTCCCATCGTTACTACAAAAATGATACATACTAGCTGTCCAGCCCAGCTTCTCCTGGGTGAAAATGTAAAATTTCCTGAATCACGATCGTAGCGCCACCTATCAGATCCAATTGTGATGTAAGCTATCCTCTTTTAAGTTGGATCAAACTGCACACTGTGTGCAAATTTGATCTTTTGAAATAGGTTACGTAGTTTAGGAGCCCATCGCGGACAAGCAACGTGACGCTTAATTTATATATATTACATACATATCATCACGCCAAGTCCCTAACAGGGTAGGCGGGGTAGGTAGTAAGAAGATATGTATATATAGTCACACCACGAGCTTTACGGTGAAGGAAAACATCGAGAGGAAACCTGCATACGTCTGAGAAGAAATTCAAAGGCGTATGTATAGTCGTGCTTGAGTAACGGCGATGGACTCGCCATCTGTCACGTTGGCACCTGATATACCTCTGGCGGAAAGTGGATGTGTGGGTATTATCTACACACCTCTGCTTACCCCTTCGGGGACCCTTGTGGGAAGGCGTGAGGATGTATATATATCGCAAAACTATAAAAGTTGCCGCTTGATTGACAACATTTTGAAAGGAAAATAATTTTACCCTAGAGATTTTTTATAAATTTTACACAAGTATGTATGTATAAAAAAGTTCTACTCCATGAGGGACCATGTGTGATGATAGTATGTATGGTATAGTATTTTTACGGTACAATTTTTTTCTGCAGATCGTTCATCAAATTGACGAGATCATGCTTTGTGAAGAACGGCACTAGTTCTGCCCCGCGCGCTTGTACCTTCTTCTTTTCTGACTCCAGCAGTCTTAGCGCATGCTGAAGGCACACCGAAGATTTGTTCCCGGTCAGCCCGACGACCTGGTCAACATTCATGGTATAAGGGTATTACATAGACGTTTGTATATTAGAGAACGAACAAGTGGACCACTTGTTCACATATCAGTTAATAGATCGACATACAAGCAGCAACGAAGGCACCAGGAGCTTGTACATCCAAAAGATAACAAGGGACTATTTTTTCATATTTAAATAAATATCCCAATGGTGGCAAACAACCCTGAACCAGCGTGGTTACAGGAGTTTGCTGTCGCCTGTAGCGCTTACGTGAACGACCCACATTGGCAGGTAAGGTAGGATTATTATCAAAAATAATTAGGAGTAAGGATATTGCAATATATATGATTATTTTACTAAAAACAGCATTGACTGGTGTTCTATAGCTTACCTTGGAAAGGTACAAAGTAGAGCGACAAATGTCGCACTCATCCTGTTCCCTAACATTCCACGCGCCTGCTGGCCGGCCCGTGCTCTTGCTCCGTGCACGATTCTGCAAAGGATTACGATTTTGTTAGACTTGAAAAAAAAAATAGTGTGAGAAGAAATTCAAAAGTGTATATAGTCACCCCTGCAATTCGGGGAAGCGTGGTACCTCAACCATAACTCACTTGTTACATTAAGCAAATATTTCTAGCACTTTAAATTTATCCACCAAGTTAGTTCGATCCAAGGTTACGTACAATACCTGCGACGAAACCTGTTTTACTGAACAGTTTTTGATAAAACATATTATTGAACAGCCTGTGCATCATCACTGCATGTGTGAACTTACGTGGACGACAAATTCAGCCACTCCCAGGCTCAACAACCGCTGTCGATGTTCCAACTCGTCAAGCACGATGGGACGCAAGATGCTATGCACTTGCGTCAGCACACTCAGCGGGGTGCGGTTGTCGCGAGCAATGGCCACCAGCAATTCCTCGATCGCAAACATAGTCGGTTCGCAGCTGTCTCGAGTCTCCTGCAGGGATACAATGATGATCTCATATAATAATATTTATTCTTTATAAACTTATATAGATATATAGTTATATGTCTAGCCCCTGAATGGGCTTCATAAAAGTATTGAACAAAATGTCAGGTAATTTACATTAACAAGGTTTGAATAATAATAAAGCCATTTATTTCCAAATAAAAATTCAAAAATCTCCAAAATTCCAACTCTCCAAATCTCACTTTCTATATACTTTACAATGTTTGTTAGTAAATTGTTGTTAAATTTAAGAAACTTATAATTCATTTCAGTTTTATTTATGAGCGGATTGGCACCTAAATATGAAAAAAAAGCGGAAAGTGGGTGTATGGGTACTACCTATACACCTCTGCCTACCCCTTCAGGGACCCTTGTGGGAAGGCGTGAGGATATATTATATTATTATATATTTATTTATGAGATTTACAACCCTGTTGGGTAAAGGCCTCCTCCATCCTTTTCCATGACTCTCTGTCCTTGCCTGACTTTATCCAGTCGTTTCCTGCGATATGTGTTATGGCATCAGCCCACCGTCTTAATTGTCGACCAACATTCCTTTTACCCCATTGGTCCTTTCAATCGTGTGGCTTCAATGGTCCATCTTCCGTCTGTGTATCGTGATATGTGTCCGTACCTTCTCCACTGAAGCAAGAGTGCGTGCCTGAGAGCAACGGTGAGTTTAGTTTTTTGACGAATATTTTCGCTCTTAATTTTATGTATTCTTCTAATTTTCAACATGCTCCTTCTTACCATTACTGTTTGACAGCATTTGATTTTTTGTTTTATTTTATTTGTAAATATACAAGTTTGGCAACCATACAACCTTTTATCACTATTGGGCCTTCGCGATTGTTGGTTTAATAGCTTAGTTATATTTACATTTATTTCTAGGCCGATTTTGGAGCTTTCGCAGTCCAGTGATTTCATAATTTCCTCTAGGTTATTGGCAATTTCAGCAATTATAACAATATCATCAGCGAACCTCAAATGGTTTAAATAGTGTCCGTTTATATAAACTCCCCTGTTTTTCCAGTTAAGTTTTTGAAAAATATTTTCTATTACTGATATGAAGAGCTTCGGAGAAAGAGGATCTCCCTGCCTAACTCCTCGTTCTATTCTTATTTCGTCTCCTCTTGTTTCTAATTTAACTGTGCTTGTACTTTTTGTATAGATATGTTTCAAATTAATATATTTATAGTTAATATTTGATTGTTGTAGTGCGTGCGTTCCACATTGAACAGTGGCTGATGCTGTCAACAGCTTTACTGTAGTCAATGAAGGCCACATACAGAGGTCTATTGTATTCTCTGTATTTTTCTATGACCTGTTCTATGTCTTTATGTGGTCCATTGTGCTAAAGCCTGGTCTGAATCCTGCTTATTCCTTTGGTTGCTGTCAATGTCGTCGGATATTCTCTTTGAGATTATGGATGAAAATAGTTTTGCCAGGAGGCTTATGGGTCCTAATACCCCATATCCAAGGAGTTTATTTTCTTGAATTAAGAATTAAGTCCGATGTACACCATTGTTTTGGTACTTTCTCTGGGTCTAGTATCATATTGAACAATTGCGTTAAATGGCGTAAAATATATTTACAATAACAATAATTAACAATATTTACAAAGAACAGTTGAGACTAACTACTTACAGATAAAATATTTGTCCCAAATCGGTATCCCGAGGCAACGTGCCAAGAAGACTAGCAGCATTGCCACGCTGGATAGCAATGCTGATTCTCTGAGCGAGATATGTTCCAGCCCGCTTGTCACGAGAGGTCTCGACTAGACGGCGCGAGACCTCTTTACAAAGATGGTGAGCCTGAGCCAGAGTTTCAACAGCAAATGCAGCAAATATGTAACCTGACCAGAGACAGGCATACTTGCGGCGCTTGAGGCACTCCTGCTGAGCTGCAGCGGCGCCGGCCGCCACTGATGTGTCAGGAAGATGGGAAGGAGCCAGTGTATCGACACACGTAGCGTCCCACACTAAGGGCCGACCCATCCTCCATGGCATCAGAGACATACCGTCCGGCCTCCGGCCATCGCCGCGAGGAAGACTGGTTCCAGTAGGCACGCCGGCGCTGACTAGAGCCGTTAAAATGGGTGCTCCTATTTAAAGGGCCTCATTACATATTTCATCTGGTCCGGGACTCTTCTCGGTCTTCAGCTTCTTTAAATGTTCGTAAACTTCGGAGTCTTTAATTCGTTTTATGCAGTCCGTCGGCTTTATGTAAGTGGTTTGTGCTTTCATTTCAGTGTTATTTTGTTTCCTGTATAAGTTTTTGTAGAAGTTAGTTGCATTTATTACATCTTACATTACATTTATAGATGTTGTTTCTTGTGAGTTATGCTCAAGTTCTTTAATCCATGACTTGTGTGTTTCTAATTGGTTGTGGGCTTTTTTGGCACTTCTAAAATTCTTGATGTTTCTTGAAATAATCTCGCATCTGTGGTTGTTGTAGTCCTTACGGTTTGACTTATTAGTCTCTTTATATACTCTGCTAAGTTCTTCTTTCATATCTTTGTGTGTAGTAGTTCACTGCGCCTTTTTAAAAGTTGGATAATGTCTAGAGAAAATATTGTGTTGATGAGTATGTATTTTAAGCTGTGTGTTTTGGCTCTTTCCAGGGTATTGTAGTATGTTTGGATATCAATAGTCTGTTTCTATATTTTCTGTGTGAGTTCTTAGATTTTCGATATAGTTTTTAATTTCTATTTCTGTCTTGGGGATATTATCTCGTGATATGTAGGTTTGTCTGCTCTTTACTGAGCTTAAAAGTAATGTCACTAATCTGTGATCGGAAGACAATTTAAATTTGCTTAG
>JACCPG010003322.1:0-19326 GCA_016069955.1 Drepana arcuata | reverse complement strand
GCACGGCTTAGGACGCGGGTCAAAAATATGATTAAGCTTGCTCAGGACAGACATCGGGACTGCGTGCAAAAACATTTGACGGAAGATCCGAAAGCGTTTTGGAATTATATAAAATCAAAAGTAGGCCAAAGAAATAGACAACAAATTTGTAAAGATGGGGTGGTATTGTCAGAGAGACAATGCGCTGATGAGTTTGCTGAGTATTTCCATTCGGTGTATAGTACGGAGCAAGCTAAGATGAATGTGGATGCAGCAATAACAGAGGCGGGTTGTTCAAATGGGTCAGCGCGAATACACCTGGACAAACTACAATTGGCTGACGTGGAGCACGCGCTGACAAAGCTTAAACCGAAACGTTCAGCTGGGCCGGATGGGATCCCCGCGTACATACTTAGAGATTGTCGCGTAGTGCTGTCAAAACCACTGCTGCATATTTATAATATGTGTTTAAAACATGCGGTTTTCCCTGAGATATGGAAAACTACCCGCGTAGTTCCTGTTCCTAAAGGTGGCTCAGGAGGGGACATGAAGGAATTTAGACCAGTGGCAGTATTATCAAGTCCAGCTAAGGCATTTGAATCGGCCATACAGCATAACATGTTGATTCAAGTAGAACCTCAACTCTCCGACGCACAGCATGGATTTCGGGCGGGCCGCAGCACCACTAGCAACCTTCTTAATTACATGGCCCATATCGTACCAACAGTAGACAAGAGGGGGCAAGTGGACGCTGCTTATTTTGACTTCCGAAAAGCGTTTGATGTCGTCGATAACGATATCCTGCTTAGGAAGTTAGCTAGCGTCGGCTGCACCCCTCAATTACTAAAATTCTTGGCCAATTACATGACAGACAGGCAGCAATATGTTGAGTATGGTGGATTCCGGTCGAACCCCTATATGGTCAGGTCAGGAGTAAGTCAGGGAAGTAATCTGGGGCCTCTCCAATTCATCATTATGATAAATGATTTGCCGGACATCGTTGAGCACTCACACTGTTTATTATTCGCAGACGATCTGAAACTGTCTCTCTCCATAAACAACGCAACAGATTGTGAGCGGTTACAGAGCGACATTAACCGAGTGGTAGCATGGAGTAAGGAGAATAAGTTAGAGTTTAACACTTCTAAATGCGTCACGATTACTTTCACAAAGGCGCGAGCTCCCTTACTCCATAATTATACGGTTGAAGCGGATGTTATGAAAAGAGTCACAGAAGTAAAAGATCTAGGGGTGACCCTTACTTCAGAGCTAACGTTCCGGGATCATATTACTGAGATTTGTAAAAAAGCCTATAGAAATTTAGGGTTTATACTTCGTAGGGTGCACCAATTTACAGATATGAGAGTGATCATTGCCTTATACAATGCGCTTGTGAGAAGCCATCTTGAGTTTAACTCAGCCATATGGGCTCCTCATCAAAATAAATATAGCCTTATGCTTGAGCGCGTTCAAAACAAATTTATCAGATATTTATATTACCGGCAATGCGGGGTATATCCTTTCTATCCCCTGATGTACCCCAGTCTATTTATTTTAGGCATGGTAGGTTACAATGAGCTGCGGGTACGGAGAGAAGTAGCCTTAGCATTGTACGTGTTTAAATTAATACGCGGCAAGTTGTATAATCCAGGGATATTGGGGCTCATGGGGTTCTGCGTGCCTGATGGATATGTTGGGCGTCGACGTCGTCCGCGTCTTTTAGTGGTACCGCGCGGGAGTACACAGCTACTCAACAAGTCGCCGCTGACGCGTGCACTCGGCACCCTTAACCACATTGCTGAAATGATTGACGTATTTGCCTGTTCTTTGGGTGAATTCACTAATACAGCTTTATATGTTACCTGCTATATTGTCTCATAGAAATATTTGCTTATCTATTGTATTGGTTCTGTACTGTGAAGATAGATTTAAGTTTGGATGTTAAATAAATAAATAAAAATAAATATATTATTTGCATTTTATTATCACATCACAAAGAAAGGACTACAAATATGCATTTCTAAGTACATCCTAACGGAACCCGCTAGCATGTATGAAGAGACTGATGAATGTGGCGGAAGCGGTATGTAAGTCTAGAGAGACAAAACAATCCCTCGCGATCGGTTCTCTTTCTAAGCCGATATCTGAAACTGACACCTAATAAATTCTTGGCCTTTTGATCTTGCCACTGCTCCGTGCCGTAGTTGTGGTGGCCGAATGTTTCGACTCCCGACTGCACCAATGAGTTCTTCTGAACTTAAGTACAGTAATTAGTCACACCGCGTGCTTAACGGTGAAGGAAAACATCAAGAGGAAACCTGCATACGTCTGAGACCGCATTTCCGTCCGATCGATTTGATCTTAAAAATTGTAACGTTGTCCTCTGCCTTTTCGTACATCTTCGCATAATACATTTGTTTCGACATACTTTCTATTTGCCTATACCAACATTACGTGCCTTTCAAATCCGACGTATTTTAAGGTTTAATTAATTACACACACATTCTTTATTCGAAAAGTAAATGGGCAAGACGCCAGAATTTTTTAGGCGGAACAACAACAACCAAACAGGATCTGTAGGTTTTTTCCGTGAAAGGATTTCATTGTTGACCTGGGTCGTGTTTGCCGACCGTGATCGAAAAGGTTACCGAGTCTTTTGAATAGAATTAAAATCAAATTATGTTTGCGGTACTTGTCAATGCAGAGCCCTTTATGCATAGATATCTGTTGTTTGTGGCTCTTAATTCCCAATTTTTGTGTCTTTAAACCACGTAAACAAACCTGATGGAGAGCGAGTTACGAAGGTCACAGCCGGAGGATCCAAAGAAAGCCAAACAACTGCATTGCATGTATAGTTCGAATTATTCATCCATAGTTAACATTTCGGCAAATATAATTTACTCTAGCCGTGGCCGTAGCCGTAGCCGTGAGCCGTGGTGGCCGAGTAGTTCGAGCAGTTGCCTGCGACGCAAAGGTCGCAAGTTCGAATCCCGACTGTACCAATGAGTTTTTCTGAACTTAAGTACAGTGATTAGTCACACCACGAGCTTTACGGTGAAGAAAAACATCGAGAGGAAACCTGCATACGTCTGAGAAGAAATTCAAAGGCGTATGTATAGTCGTGCTTTAGTAACGGCGATGGACTCGCCATCTGTCACGTTGGCACGTTATATACCTCTGGCGGAAAGTGGGTGTTGGGTATTACCTATACACCTCTGCCTACCCCTTCGGGGACCCTTGTGGGAAGGCGTGAGGATATATATATATATATAATTTACTCTATAAAAAGCTAAATCGATATTAGCAGTATAATATATTGTTAAAAATAATCCTGTAATAATTTGAATTATTAGACATAATCCTAATAAAGATCCAAAATTTCATCATCTTCAATAAAATTAAAGTTACAGATACATTCTAAATACCCTAGGCCTGAATTCTACTGATGTTACACATGCACCCAGGTATCATTTCCTCTATGTCTGCCTGCTACAATATCTTCACGTCCTCCATAAAGAACGACAAGGTCGGCAGCGCGCAAGCGACACCCCTAGAGTTACAAGCGTCCATAGGCGGCGATAACCGCTTAACATGCTTGTTTGCCACCAATGTACCACTAAAAGGTAAACCTCAATGGGAAGTCCGAATTCCACCATATGGGCGACCACCAAGTCAATTCCTACTCCCAACAAACAAGAGGCTAACAAGAGCTTACTAATTGATGTGTACACGAAGGAAATAACGTCCCGCTTTTTACCTGATTGTATCCGGAATACGATGGTTCGGCCTCGCACTACTACCACATTACTGGGAAATACATATTCATGAAATATTACACCCATGCTCGACTAGTGATGTGAAATTGTCGATAATATGGATTTAACGTTCACGTTAATTATTGTCTTGCTTATCCTCGCAATGACTATTCGACGTCTGTCTGGCCTTTGATCCGCAATATTAAGGATTCTTAAGATCGATAGAATCGTTTACTCAAAGTAATAATAATAATAATATATCCTCACGCCTTCCCACAAGGGTCCCCGAAGGGGTAGGCAGAGGTGTATAGGTAATACCCACACACCCACTTTCCGCCAGAGGTATATTAGGTGCCAACGTGACAGATGGCGAGTCCATCGCCGTTACTCAGGCACGGCTATACATACGCCTTTGAATTTCTTCTCAGACGTATGCAGGTTTCCTCTCGATGTTTACTCAAAGTAATTTCTTCAAATATTAACATATAGACACTTATTAGTTAAGGTGAACTGAAAGAGGATCACAAGGATCCCCGGGTAGGAGTAGGGAAGTAAGGGGTAGGCAGAGGTGTATGGGTAGAGAGTGGCGGAAAGTGGGTATGTAGGTACATGCCCACTTTCCGCCAGAGATATATATTTTAGGTGCCAAAGTGACAGATGGCGAGTCCATCGCCGTTACTCAAGCACGACTATACATACGCCTTTGATTTGCTTCTCGGGCGTATACGGGTTTCCTCTCGATGTTATCCTTCACTCGTAGTGTGACTAATGACTGTACTTAAGTTCAGAAACTCATTGCTACAGTCGGGTTCGAACTTGCGATCTTTGTGTCGCAGGCAACTACTCGAACCTCTCGGCCACTACGGCTAACTGTTTAACGGTATGAAAATTCGTTCAGAATATTTTGAGTTAACCACGAACAGACAGACAGACATTGTTTTATAAACCGAGTAGTAGTATATATGACGTATATAGACGTTGAAGGTCAAGAAGATGGCGGGAACTGAACATGCACCTGAGCAGTTTTTCGGAGGTAGCGCTCGATCGCGAGGAGTGGAAGGATAGGAGGGAGGCCTTTGCCCAGCAGTGGGACACAATTGGCAAGCACAATAAATAATAATAATGTTACTAATATTATAAATGTATGTTTGGATGTTTGCGGTTCTTTCACAACCAAGCGGCTGAACCGATTTGGCTGAAAGTTGAAACGGTGATAGCTTATACCTAGGAATAGGACATAGGCTACTTTCTTTTTGTTAATCCTGAAAAATTCAAAGTTCTTATATTATAATGTATGATGCTCTTTCACGGCATAGCGGTTGAACTGATTCCAGCAGAAAATTTCCAAAGCTACTATTTCAATCTCCACGCGGGCGAAGCCGCGGGCATAAGCTAATAGTAGTATATATGCAGTAATGTCGATAAAAAACGTCCGTAACATATGCTTTCACATCACCAAGTATAAGCCAAAATTGATTGCTTTTACATCGTAGTAACTCGGTAGGACCGTTGATTCCATCTTGTGTATTTACCTCCGTATTGAATAAACACACGTGCGATTGGTAAATTATGATTGATTCCCTATATCGCACGCCGTTGTGTTAGCTTAATCAAATTTAATCGACGGTATATTTATTTATATTCAATTCGTTAGACGTTTCAACTATGTACCTCCTCCATACTTAAGTACTATTGCTGTAACATAATAATATTGTTATTGTATATATACCCTATGATTTGAAAATTGTTACCATGGAGTTTCTTGCCGGTTCTTCGCCATGGAAACGACCAACCAGAACCGTGCACCTTTTTCGAAGTTTTATTAATAAATATCTTTATATATATTTTTTTTTACAATAACAACAATTAATAATATTTACAAAGAACAGTTGAAACTAACTACTTACAGATAAAATATTTGACCCAAATCTGTATCACGAGGCAACGTGCCAAGAAGACTAGCAGCATTGCCACGCTGGATAGCAATGCTGATTCTCTGAGCGAGATATGTTCCAGCCCGCCTGTCACGAGAGGTCTCGACTAGACGGCGCGAGACCTCTTTAAAAAGATGGTGAGCCTCAGGACCCCAAGGCCCCAGAGTTTCAACCGCAAATGCAGCAAATATGTAACCTGACCCGAGACAGGCATACTTGCGGCGCTTGAGGCACTCCTGCTGAACAGCAGCGGCGCCGGCCGCCACCGATGTGTCAGGAAGATGGGAATATTTATATGTAAGCAAGTTCGAATCCCGACTGTACCAATGAGTTTTTCTGAACCTAAGAACAGTGATTAGTCACACCACGAGCTTAACGGTGAAGGAAAACATCGAGAGGAAACCTGCATACGTCTGAGAAGAAATTCAAAGGCGTATGTATAGTAGTGCTGGAGTAACGGCGATGGACTCGCCATCTGTCACGTTGGCACCTAATATACCTCTGGCGGAAAGTGGGTATTACCTATACACCTCTGCCTACCCCTTCGGGGACCCTTGTGGGAAGGCGTGAGGATATATTATATGTAAAGAAATATTCCACCTACGTCCTTAAAAGGCTTAGAAACTATCCAGTCGATTAGCCCCAATGTGAGGGTGGATTAAGGCAACTATAACAACGCATGTAACATTTTTAGTATCCCCTTGTATATTAATAATGATTCAATCTTAAAAGATAGACATATGCTGTCGCGGACTTTTTTTTAGAACTTTTAAAGAGGAACAATTCCCTCATATATGATATTTGTGTAACTTAAACCGTTTACGCAGCGCACGCAACGGAAGCTCTCAAAAAGGAATATTTTTTCCCATTCTGGCATCATTTATGCTTCGCTCCTATTGGTCGTAGCGTGATGTTATATAGCCTAAAGCCTTCCTAGAGAAATGGACTATCCTACACAAAAATAAATTTTCAATTCCAACCAGTAGTTCCTGAGATTAGCGCGTTCAAACAAACAAACAATATCTTCAGCTTTATAATATTATAGTATAGATTATTAAGAAATTATGTAGGCATGTTCAAACATTCAACTATTAAGGACAACGAAGCTTCCTGACCAAAAAAAAACTCACTAGATGGCGCTGCAGAACATCAACTTATGGCTCAATCGATCACAATGAAATTCACGGTTAGTAATTTTTTAAAAAGAAAAAATATAACTTATACATATGTAAGTATATTTATGTATACGTTATTGTATGTGTATAAAATAGGTATATGTTTCGTATTTATTTATTTAGATTGCTTAGTATATGTATATTACAGTAAATATGTATATTTCATCCGCTCAACTATCACACCTACCTTTTTTTCTCTATTTCTTTTCCCTCTTCACTTGGCTGCCTGGAAGAGATCGCTTTTGCGATAAGGCCGCCTATTCTGCCTATTACATGTTATTCTCTGTCTTTTTGTCATCCTATTTGTCTGTATGTGTGTGTGTACAATAAAGAATATTATTATTATTATCATTATAGAAACGTCAAGAGAACCATGTATGGCAAGACGAATGTGGATGAAGCTTAAGAGGTGTGTAAATGGAAAACCATTAAGAGAAGGAAAGTGGCGTACCATTGGCATGTGCTTAGGTGTGAAAAGTAGTGTCTACTACACAGCACGTAATGATGGGCAAGGTTGACAGGAGCAGAGGCCTTAGCAGAAGGAAAAAGTGGCTCCGTAATATTAGAAGGTGGACCGAAATCGCCAGCGTAGGACAACTGTTTAATTTGACGTAAGATAAAGGAAAACTATAAAGGTCTCGCACTGCACGGTTCCAAAGGAGTTCCCTTCCGCGAACGCTCAGGCTGTGGAATGGAATGTGGAGCTCCCCGTTGTGGTTTTCCCTGGAGAGTACAGCATAGAGTTCTTCAAAAAGGATGTGAAAGGATTCCTGCAGCACCTGGTGTTGCAAGTGCCCATAGGCGGCGGTAACCGCTAACCATCAGGCGGACCACATGCTTGATTGCCACTGCATTGATTTTTTGATAAAAAAATATTTGGAGCTGACTCCCAGCCTCCAATAGTGGAGAGGCATCACAAGAAGTCTAGAGAGAACTAATGCTCTACCCTCTTGACCTACCCCGTGAGGTACTCGGTGGAATGGAATCGATGTAAAGTTATCGTCTTAGCCGACCGCTAAGCTTAGTTAATCGTTAACTGAAACGGAAGGATTAGTCTAGTTCAATGGTTTCGATATTGATAGTCAATGGGCTTACGTCACTCCACTTGATGCGATGCATTTACAATTGAGTGATGTCATAAGATCAGTCTGTCAGCATAGGTAACCGCTTCACCAGGCAGTATTCTTCACGAGTTGCATGCCTGGTAACTAGTGATCCGAAAAATGGTGGCCGACTGGATCG
The DNA here is from genome assembly GCA_016069955.1 of Drepana arcuata. Lineage (NCBI taxonomy): Eukaryota > Metazoa > Arthropoda > Insecta > Lepidoptera > Drepanidae > Drepana > Drepana arcuata. The sequence continues at coordinate 11,241 of JACCPG010003322.1, read as the reverse complement.
CGTAGTCGCCTGCACAGACAGTTCTAATCCCGACTGTACCAATAAGTTTTTCTGAGCTTAGGTACAGTGATTAGTTACATAAGTAATTCAAAGTCGTATGTATAGTCGTGCTCAAGTAACGGTCATGAACAAGCAACTGTCACGTTGGCGTCTTAAAATAACTCTGAAGAAAGAGGACGCTTAAACACGACAAAATATCGACCTTTATAAGTAACTTCGTACTTAGTGCTCAATAGGGAACGATATACTATCCTAGCTTAACGAAAAGTTGTTATCAATACAGGGAGAGCGAAAGAGTAATTTCAATATATCATATCTTTAATCCGTCCGGTGATTAGGCAATATAATTATCCGGAGATCCGTGTTATGATAACTTTGCAAAACATTACAATGATATAAAGTTCCCAGGTTAACCGTTGACCGTAGGGTTGGCACAATACCTATATAAATATAATAATATATCCTCACGCTTTCCCACAAGGGTCCCCGAAGGGGTAGGCAGAGGTAATACCCACACACCCACTTTCCGCCAGAGGTATATTAGGTGCCAACGTGACAGATGGCGAGTCCATCGCCGTTACTCAGACACGACTATACATACGCCTTTGAATTTCTTCTCAGACGTATGCAGGTTTCCTCTCGATGTTTTTCTTCACCGTAAAGCTCGTGGTGTGACTAATCACTGTACTTAAGTGCAGAAAAACTCATTGGTACAGTTGGGATTCGAACTTGCGACCTTTGCGTCGCAGGCAACTGCTCGAACCACTCGGCCACCACGGCTCCTAAATAAATACCTGGGACAATTCCACACAAATTGACCTAGTCCCAAATGAAGCAAAGCTTGTGTTATGGTAACTAGGCAACGATATATTTACTTATATAGATAGATATATACACAAATACATAGGACATCCAAGACTAAGGTACAAATACTCGTGTTCATCACACAAATATCTGCTCTCAGCGGGATTCGAGCCCGCGACCTCAAGTTTCGCAGTCAGGAGCTCTAACCACTAGACCAGACAGTCGTCGACAATTGATCAGCATTGTCACAATATCCTACGTATATTATAAATGCGAAAGTTTCTGAGCATGTATATATGTATGTTAGTTACTCAATCACGCCAGAACGGCTGAACAGAATTGAATGACATTTGGCACAGGGATAGATTATTATCTGGATTAACACATAGGATATGAAATTCAAAGGCGCCGTTACTCAAGTCGTGCTTGAGTAACGGCGATGGACTTGCCATCTGTCACGTGGGCACCTAAAATATATCTCTGGTGGAAAGTGTGTGTGGGTACTACCTTTACACCTCTGCCTACACCTTCCGGGACCTTGTAGGAAGGAGTGAGGATATAAATGGATACGGAAACTCCATAAAATATAAGTTGAAATAGCATATATCGCGTATCTGCACTCTACAATGCCTATTTAAAGCCTAGTACCTGGATGACCGAGCTTAGCTCGGTATTCTTCAGATTTATATTTTTTCGTACGAATGACATACTTATGACAACCAAACACTCATTGGCTTAAAGTTGCTTAGCAACGCTTTATCAGTGGGGAAATTCATATACTAATGAAATTGTTAGAGATTTTCAATGCCTAAAAACACGGATAAAACGACTTCTTTTTTTAAATGAAACCTAGCTAGATCGATTTATCGCCCCCGAAATCTCCCCCTTACCAAATTTCATGAAAATCGTTGGAGCCGTTTCCCAGATTCAGATTATATATATATAGATATATACAAGAATTGCTCGTTTAAAGGTATAGGGATAGGGATGTATAGTAAGTACAGCTTTAAGGTACCATATTGTATAAATTAAATATCATCACGACGATTCAAACATGCATGCGGTGCGCTTGATGGTAAGCGGTTACCGCCGCCTTATCTTATATATAACCTTCTTTAAAGGATCACAGGATCATAGTTCAGAGGTTATCTGACACATGTTTAAGTATTGTTTCCTTACCAACTTTTAAAAAGCAAACTTAAAGGAGTACCAACCCTGAAGCCGGTACAAGCTAATTTATAACCTACCAGTAAGGTTTACTGCGCTACAGGGGATTTGATCAAATTAAGGGAAGCTTTTGTTACCGGTTACTCGTAATACTAAGGCCGAGATAAATCTTGCGGCAGATAGTAAATAATTTTCAGTATCTGTGATTGTTTAAATTAAAAAAGTTAAGACCAGAGCTTACGTTACACTCGAGCGATTAGGTATATATTTGTGATAAATAAAAAAAGTTTACATGCATACATATCATCACCCCGAGTCCCTAACGGGGTAGGCAGAGAATATAGAGCGCCGGTTCTCTCTAGACTTACATCGAGTACTCTTGACGTATGTATGTATGTATATATGGATGTAATTGAACATTTTATAACTGACAATTGGTTTATCATGATAGAGAGGCGATAATTTGCACTCCGCCCGTTGGGACGGTTATGAAGAGGCTTGAAAGAGGTAATATTGCCTAGTTTTTGGCCACATACACAAGTAAAAAAAAACCGTCTGTGTTCCGCTGAAACCAGTGTTATTTATCCCAGTAATATATTGTAGTCTTTGGTGTTATTGAAGCTTAAATTTGCAACAAGACAAAGACAAATTCTCTAGACAGGACGCCATTAATTTCCATAGTCTATTTTAATTAAACAAACTGGTTGATGTTGCTGTCATGAGAACGTTTTGTTACTTTTTAATAAAGATGACGCTCTAAGGCAATCGTAAAATTAATACTTATTTTTCTTTCACAATTTTGGATGATGTATGTATGTTTAAAGGAGTCTATCTTGTATTTTTATATAAGCCTTGTATTTTTTTTTAAAGTAAGTATAAATCACTCTAGTGCTAATCGATCTAACGCTCAAGGACGGGAACATCTAGAGTACTCAAAACCGGCAAGCCTGTATGAAGAGACTGATGAATATGGACGAAGCGAAAGAGGTATGTAAGTCTAGAGAGAACTGGCGCTCTCTTTCTGCCTACCCCGTTAACTCGGCGTTATGATATATATGTATGTTAGTTTAAAAAGAAGGATAGATTTATTATTGTACACATTATCAGGAAAAATATGAAGGTTCTCTCAAGATTGAGGAGATATTCAAAGACACGTAAATTTATGTAAAACGCCTTCCACAAGGGTCACCGAAGAGGTAGGCAGAGGTGTATAGATAATACCCCCACACTTTCCGCCAGATATATTTTAGGTGCCAACGTGACAGATGGCGATTCTATCGCCGTTACTCAAGCACGACTATACAATACGCCTTTGAATTGCTTCTCAGACGTATGCAGGATTCCTCTCGATGTTTTCCTTCACCGTAAAGCTCGTGGTGTTACTAAAAACTGTACTTAACTTCAGAAAAACGAATTGGTACAGTCGAGATTCGAACTTGCGATCTTTGTGTCGCAAGCAACTACTCGAACCACTCGGCCACCCCGGTAAATCATATACCACCAAAACTTTCATTTCGATATTTAAAATTAAAAAATATTGCCAAATTGTGTCAGTCGGGTCACAAGAGATCGTGGTGATTGAAAAGGTTTCGCTCATTTCGTCCCGGATTCCGTTACATCCATTCTGGAGGGTTCGCTGTACTTTCGGATTAAAAATGGTAAGGTAGTAACTCAATTTCCTTTATTGGACACTAAAGTGAAATGAGTTTCGCCATTCAAGTGACGATAGATTGATTTGGCATTGGACACGAGAAAGTAATAAAACTTGACTCTATACGCTGGCTGAGAGTTCTTTTAAAATTGACTTGCATCCTTTTTAATACGCTTTTATTAGCTTGAGACGTATGCATGTTAGTATGTTTGTATGTTAGTATGTAACGGAATCTTTGAACATGATTTTAACCCCCTTCAAAACGTCAGACTAACTCGAAATTTGGCATACTTATTAAGGACAATTCGATATTTTACACATTTTGACCCGTTATCCTTACTAGGATAATCAGGGTCAGCGATTTTTTATATTCATTTTTGAGCTGCTAAGCAAAGGTGCTGATGCTGATTCGAAAGATAAACTTGATAAACCGCTACGTAATAATCGTTAAAATAATCGCTATTTTCTATTTATCCGTTTTTTTTAAACTATTATTTATTTAATACTACAGTCATGTCAAATACAGTATGTTTCAGAAAATACAACAGTTTGACTGCCGTCTCTTCTAATGGTTAGAGCTCCTGACTGCGAAACTTGAGGTCGCGGGTTCGATTCCCATTGAAGGCAGATATTTGTGTGATGAACACGAGTATTTATACCTTGGTCTTGGATGTCCTATGTATTTATGTATATATTCTGCATAACTATATATATCGTTGTCCAGGTACTATAACATAAACTTTGCTTAATTTGGGGCATTGCCAATTTCTGTAAAGTCTTCTAGAAATTGTCGGGTAGTCTGAATATAACCTGATGATGCTGTTATATAACACAAATAGCTCCGAAAATAACAAAACGACTACTGTTTCTCAAGGACGACTACACACAACTTTGAATTCTTCTAAAACGTATGCAAGTTTCTTCTTGATGTTTTCCTTCAAGTAAAAGCTTGAGATGTGATTCATCACCATAGGTACTCAAGTTCAGAAAAACTTGAGAATCCATTATTTGCATTGTAGACGATCACACGAATCACTCAGCTATTATACCACGAATGTGCCTTGAAAGTTTCAATTCAATAGACTAAAACGTACGGAGTTTGAAGTCAAATAATGCGACGTTTTCTCTTACGTAACCACACATTACGGAGATATTGCTCTGTTTACCTAAAGACTTCCCGTGGTACATAATATCTTCCGGGCTGTTAAGATACACTCCAATAAGGATTTTTTCGTGAAATTTTCGGCGAAAAGACATCGCACGTTTCCGTTAGATAACCAGGAAAATAATTTAATGATACGGACGTGCTTTACTGAAAATAATAACGGGTTTGCTTCGTGTTATAGAAAATTTTGCCACAACTCACCGATGAAATAATTTGTAATTAACAGTATATAATTTATTTATGAGCCATGGTGGCCGAGTGGTTCGTGTAGTAGCCTACAACACAAATATTGCACGTTCAAAACCCGACTGTACCAATGAGTTATTCTGAGCGTACAGTGATTAGTGACCGCGAGCTTATGGTGAAGGAAAACATCGGGAGGAAACCTGCATACGTTTGAGAGGTAATTCAAAGACGTATGTATAGCCGTGCTTGAATGGAATATTATACTCAAGCACGACTATACATAACCTTTGAATTTCTTCTCACACGAATGCAGGTATCGTCTCGATGTACACACACACACACACACACACACACATATCATCACGCCGAGTCCCTAACGGGGCAGGCAGAGAGTAAATAGCGCCAGTTCTCTCTAGACTTACATACCCCTTTCGCTTCGTCCACATTCATCAGTCATGAAGAGACTAATGAATGTGGACGAAGCGAAAGAGGTATGGACTCAAGGAAGGAAGAGGAAGGACTCGGGTCTTTATATACATATATATATATATATATATATAAATAAACAAAATGCGTAGGTACCACCGCTGTAGCCTTATTCAAGGCCAGTTAATCTAGAAATATCTATTCTAAGTCTGCCTCGCACACTGGCGATCCATCAAAATTACACGCCGGCTCTCAATATTAAGGCTAATTTTGACAAAGTGCTGTATGAGTATTACTGGCCATTAGAGGCCCCTATTATATGCCAACATAGATCCCACTAATATTATAAATGTTAAAGTTCGTGCCTCTTTCACGCACCAACTACTCAACGTGGTTGGATGAAATTTGACAAAGATATTTTAACTGAATTAACACATAGGGTTACTTTATTCTATATATACAATTAAAAAAAATTATATCTTCACGTCTTCCCACAAGGATCAGCAAAAGGGTAGGCAGAGGTATAATGACACAAGCGCTGAAGGTGCCAACGTGACAGATGTCTATATAGTATACCCTAATATTCACTATGTATCAGATAAAATTAGAATGGCAATAAATAATTTAATTGAATTGTATATATATATATATACCAGTCCTGACTGAGTCCACAGAACTTTCTCAAGTACGACTTAATAATAATATATAAATAAGGTATTTAAATTTATTCATTTCATCTTTGAATTTCTACTAAAGCGTCCGTAGAAAAACAGAATTTTTTTATACGCATTCCCAACTACTGACACTACTTACTGAGATAGCACACTCCATCAACACTCCAGAAACCCCATAGTTCTCCAATAGTGGGAATCAAGTAATTACAATTAATCGCTCGAAGCCAATCCAATTACCGAGAAGGTAAATAGATGCGTGTTCGTGCATTACGAGTGGTAATGCATCAGGTGAACATAGCTAGAACATTCAATTAACTGAGTTATTTGCTATCGGTTATCCGACTCATTGGGTTGAACCAAATGTAATGTTAATTAAAGGTGCATTTATATGTCACTGCGCCACTAAGCAAATCCATGGAGATAGGCATAGGTGTATTTATAGGGCACGACACCATTACGGTCTTTCATACATTGGTCACTACGCAGAGCGTATCCATGCTCCTATCTTCTCAGAGACAGAATATAGTGTGACACATTTTTTTTTTTTTTACACAACCTAAAAGAAAATATATTAAACAACATTCATACAATCACCTCCCAATACTCCAGACATGCCGACATAATAGTCTGCCATCCATCCGCAAACAAATCGCAATCAGAGTTGGACTCCAAGAGATCATTGAACGCAGAGAGAGTGCGAGGGACGGGAGAGTATGATCGCGACTTACTACGACAAGCCGATATGGAAAAGAGCCTGTGTTTCCTGGCGAGTGACCTTCTCATATCTATCAATCCAAACGTGAAATGAAATCCGTCCCATAGATGCACAGTATACATATATACTGTGGTGGCCGAATAGTTTAAGATCGTAGGTTCAAACTCCGGTGGTTTCCACCTATGTGTTTTCTGAACTTTGAAGTAGGTATTGTGATTAATCCCACCACGAGCTCATCGGTTAAGAAAAAATCATTTGGAAATATACATACGTTTAAGAAGTACTTCGAATGCGTACGTCGTACTTGAAACACGGCGACGATTCACTCTGCGATAAATATTTATATCTTCGATAAAATGTGTATGTGACTTTATTACGCTACTTACCACTTAGGGATCTCTTATGGGAAGGCATGATGATACATATGTATGTATGTACATATCCATATTTAAATATTCCTTTTATGAAAAAAGGTCTTCAATGGGACGATGAGAAATCAAACGACGTTTCATTTATGTAATATTATTTATTAGTAATTATATACTGATAAGATCATTAGCGACCTCAACAGCTCATGCTAATGCAATCAAATTCATATGTAGCAATGTAAAGTGAACGTTGTGTATACCTGTCATGATGACGAGGATACAAATATCATGAGTTTAGATACATTATTAATGAGAAAAAAACTGAATTGATGTCTCAAGATGCAACCCAATATGGCGTAGGTGTTTGTCCAACAAACACCCACGCCATCCATATTGGGTTGGATTTTGAACATTTCTAAAATCGAGTGTGGCACTATACATCTAGGTTTTCGTTCTAAATAAGTATATAATGTATTATTTCCTAGAATTGTTATATTAAATATGCAATGAACATATACTTAAGAACCTTATATAATATACGATTAACAATATAACCTATAAACTCATCATTTAGTATTTACATGTGTGAAACCACATCGCAGGTTTCGTCGGTTGAACATAAAACGCATTCGCCACAGGCTTCGTCATACAAAAGGAAAAGTTATCAGCACATGCTTCGTCATAAAATACTACTAACTAAATATTAGATCGGACACGAACCCGGCTCAAACGTTCCCATGATGCCCGCATTTCCACGTTGTATCGCTAATGAAATACGCTGAACCAGGTACGAGCCCGATCTTGGGTCGCATCCCCTTTCGCGCAACCTTCTGCCCACAGCCTTCACAAATTGTTTTGCCTCCGAGCACCAGGGTCCAGCGGTTTAACAGCCAGAGGTACGAAATCAATGTACGAAAAAATGAGTGAAACTAAAAAAGTAACTTAATTGAGTACTTAATTTTTAAGTTAAATATACTTATATGTTATAAATACTTTCAAATGTAATTTTTTTTTTATGCAACAAGAGTGGCAAACAAGCATACGGCCCATCTCATGGGGAACGGTTACCGTAGCCTATTTACGCTCACGATACCGAAGTATCACTTGCGTGTTGCCACTCTGTGTTCGGAGAGTTATAGCGTGTTGGCAGCATAATGGGTGTAATCCCTCTGCTTCCAACACAATGTAACAATCCTCCCCCCTCCCCAAGGAGCTCATTACTGGAAACCTTATTCACCGCGTAGGAACACAACACAAAAATTGTGTTATTTGGCTACGGACTTGTATAAGGTGGAGGTCCTGCCCCAGTCGGGCAGCTCCGAAATTCGAACGGGAAACCCGTTATGCCCCACCTCTTTTAAATATTAAGTCTATTATCATAATAATACTTAACGAATACGTTGATACACTAATCTAACCTAAAGTTCACTTAGACGTGACCCGTAATTAAAATGTAGACTCTTGTTTGCTTGTTTTTCGGTTGAAAATGCAAATTCAGATGCATTCAGAATCAGTTGACCTTCAAAGTTACAATACTAGAATTATTTATACACATAAAGCTCAATCCGTGACTCGTACGCGTGTCGTAATTCATACGTTACGGACCCGTGTCGGCTTGGTATAAATTGTCCTTAATTATATGAATTAAGCCGAACCATTAAAACACATATATAATAGTTACCATAGTAACAATAGCATATAAAACTTATCATAGTTATATTTATAATGAAATGAAATAATGTATTCGCCACAACTCGGTTTGTTACATAATATGATATTTAAGTGGTAGGTATATAGCGATTGAATGAATATAATAGCAAGTATTTTTTTTCCGTAGGTAGGTATTTATATATTAACTAACTACAGCTTATAAATATTTTCTTATATAAAATATTTTCAGTGAAATTACATTTTAAAAATCAAAACTTTTTTTTTATAATTTTATTATCAAAATTAAATATTAGCTTAAGATTGTAAGTTTGATTCCCGGTTGGGATGCACTATGTACCTTAATGATATTTCATTTATCAAGTCTGTATATCATTGACTAGTTTTCATATAAATACGAATATAGGTACAAGTTTTCCAATTATTATATAATTTATATATCTAATATTTTAAATCTATATTGACTCAGATGATAATGTTATGAATACTGAATCCGAATTTAAAAAGTATAGATAGTATTCTTATAATAAGAATATTATATTATAATATTAATATCTAAGAATATTATACCGTAGGAAATATTTATTTTTATAGTGATTAAAAATAACTTATACGCATAGCGAGTTATGTTATGTTTTTTTAATACTCTAATGAATAATTATACACACATAAGAAGCTAAAACAAATATGGTAAGACAGGGGTGTAAAAACACACCTCGGTGTTTAGGTGTCGGTCGCCTTCTAAAGTACGACACCGATAAACAAATACCTATTCTTAGAAATATTCAAACTGATATCTGCACTAAAACCTAAAGCAACCTAATGTAATATTTTAATGTCATCATTACAAAAGTTTGTAAAATCGCATTGCAATAAAGAGTTACGTGGAGCAGACTTTCCAAATTAATATGAAAATAACTTACCCGTCGTCGTTCAAATGAACGTTACTCCAATGACAAAGCCTTCAACGTTGAACCCGTTAAAAGATTCTGGTAAACTCATCGTTAAGGATATTATACGCTAAAAGAGAGGTAGGGCATAACGAGGTTTCCCGTTCGAATTTAGAGCTACCCACCACCTTATAGAAGTCCGTAGCCAAATAACACAATTTATTGTGTTGTGTTCCTACGCGGTGAATAAGGTCTCAAATAATGAGCTCTTTGGGGAGGGGGGGAGTATTGTTATATTGTGTCGGCAGCAGAGGGATAAGTCCTATGATGATGTCCACACGAGATACCATTTATGGTATCGTACGTAATCGTAATGTTAAGCTGAAAAGAAAAGATACTACACTTTGATAGATATAACAGAACGTTCTCGCCATAACAGTCAATGTGTCAAAAGGATACGATAACATGTATGCGCGTGCGCACGTTGGCTGAATTTGACAACGGCGCAGCCAGGTGTGGTGAACTCTAGGGAGACAACCTGACCACACTGAGAAATCTTTTCCCATAGCAGTGGAAATGTTGTCGATGGAGGCAGCTGAAAATACACGAAGGTAATATCTATATTTATTAAAGACATTTAAGTGTCTATTTGTAGAATAAAAATAACAGTATCATTCCTAATGCACATGAAACTATACACGGTACTGACAGTAAAACACACTCTTAAAAAACCCTTCCCGATGTTTTCTATCATCGTGGTGGTGGGATTGATCACTGTACTTCAGTTCAGAACAATTTTATGGTCTAAACTAAACTACTTACGGTATGGTATGGTAAGCTAAACTACTTACGTAATAATAGCCGTGGTGGCCGTGTTGTTCGGGTAGTTTCCTGCGACACAAAGATCGCAAGTTCGTCTCCCGACTGTTCCAACGAGCTTGTCTGAATTTAAGTACAGTAATAAGTCACACAACGATCTTTACGCTGGAGGAAAATATGGAGAGGAAATCTGCACACGTTTGAGAAGAAATTCAAAGGCGTATATATTGTCGTGCTTGAGTAACGGCGATGGACTCGCCATCTGTTATGTTGGCACCTAAGATATATCTCCAGCGGAAAGTGGGTGTGTGGGTACTACCTATAAACCTCTGCCTATCCCCGTATGAAAAGATATTACTATTATGATCTAATTATGTCTTAAAAAAATTTAACACTTACGTTACTCATTAGAACGATGCAAGAGTCAGACGGATACATTTGCTGGGGAGGCCTGCACACTGGCCTAGGGTCGGGGACCAGCATGGGCCCAGGACCCATTCTTGGGCCTGGGACGTAACCTACAGGAAACCTGGGTCTTGTGGGATAAAAAACGGGACCAGACACTGGTCCCGGCTGTTGCGCACCGACTGGACCGAATTGGGGTCGGAAATCTGTGGGCGCTGTGATAACTGTTCCGCTACCTGGATTTACAGGTCTCGTTACAGTGCCAGAGGAATGCTGCACTGGTTTTGGGCTGAAGGTTTTATT
>JACCPG010003321.1:0-42753 GCA_016069955.1 Drepana arcuata | reverse complement strand
AAAAGTTCTGCACCGATCGAGCTGAAATTTTAGCATGATATATAATCCGCATCAAGGATTGTTTTTATCTATTTTTTGCATCAGTCACATATCCACAGCGAAGCGTGGGAGGGTACAGCTAGTATTTCATAAAATTTAAAATCCTTTCATCTACCTAATAGGCATAGAAACCACCAGTGCTCTCGAGCTTTACAGACCTCTTTCGCTTCATCCACATTCGTCAGTCTCTCCATACATCCTCGCCGATTTCGAGTAGGTATTCTTAAAGTTCCTATATTTTTATGTCCGATTTGATCTAGGTAGTAAGAACGTGGTTTTACTCTGTCTCTCCTCACACACTTTCGCTGTCTTTCTTTACCCATTCTTACTGCGTATTTATTTAACTTAAGACAAATAATACGAAGAAAGAAGAAAAACAAGTATTTAAAGACGGGACCTACTACCACGGGATTACTGACTGATCGTTACGAATCTATACAGAAAGTTAATTATTTAGCGGCGATTGTGGAGCTGCGATTAATATTGATTCGTGTCCATTAAATATATTAGATACATTACTGTGGACATTTAGGGCACGTACAATTTTAACTGCGGCGATATTTTATTGGCTGGGAGAGACATTGATTGAGCCTGCTGATTACTTTTAGGCTTCGAACGTGGCTATTGAGGTAATTTTATTTTCTCATTAAAATCATTTATATCTTCAAGCTATCTCGTTGAAAGGTTAGGCAGAGGTGTAAAACACCCTCCTTTCAATGAAGGTGTATTTAGGTGCAAGCACGACTATACGTAGGTATGTATATAACATACGTGCTTGATAATAGTTGTGTTTGAATTACATCTCTTATGCAAGTAACTTGTGTGATTAATCACTATATGTATTTAATTACAGTAAAAAAAAATGTACTGTCGGAATTCGAACATTCAATCTTTCCGTTGTAGTCTTCTATTCGAACATTACCCTACCTCGGTTTCAAGTAATTACCTGGCCACCTCAAATAAACTACATCCGGGAACTAACTTCGAACTGTTTAATTTATTACTGCTGTCTACTGGTGAATAGGGATGTACTTAGGCTCGGTATCAAAAGCGGATATTCAGGTAAAGGCCCTGCCTTTACGTTAATACCCCATTGCTCAATTAGGCCCCGTAACACTGGTATCAAACGTTACCTTAATACATGACCCATAAGAGTAATGACCTAGCGCGATTCATTTGTTAATTCAGTCTTATTAATCGAATGCCGCGGTGGCTTCGTGGTTTAAGTAGTCAACTGCAGGGGGAAGTTTACCTACAGGTTGAAACCCTATTATCTTGTACACAAGCTATTCACACACACAAAATTCTCTTATCTGTAAAGCTCGGGTGCGATTTATCATAGTATTTAAGTTCCGTAATATAAACTTATTGAAACAGTCGGGTTCGAACTTGTAATATCAAGGTTGAAGGAACTAGCTTGTGTCTTTCGGCCACCACGCGATAACTATGAGTCGTTACTCATAGTTATTGCACGCAAGAGGCATAAAGCAGATTAACACATATAATATGAAAAATCTAGCAATGAGATTTAATATTACACAGGTGAAATCGCGGGGCACCGTTGGTATTATAGAAAATAAAGTTTCGCGCCGTGTCTGTCTGTTCACAAATAAACTGTAAGCTCATATTTAATTTAGTAAATAAACGCTTTTTCATGTACTAATAAATTGAGTGATTTATTGAAAGGTCTATTATTAGTTAAGATAAATAATAATATAGTATATCCTCAAGCCTTCCCACAAGGGTCTCCGAAAGGGTAGGCAGAGGTGTATTAGGTAGTACCCACTATCTGCCAGAGGAATATTTAACGTGCCTACGTGACAGATGGAGAATCCATCGCAATTACTCAAGCACGACTATACATACTCCTTTGAATTTCTACAAACGTATGCAGATTACCTCTCGAAGTTTTCCTTCACCGTAGAGCTCGCAATGTGACTAATCACTCATTAGTGCAGTCGGTATTAGAACTTGCAATCTTTGCAACTGATAGAACCACTCGGCCACCACAGCTAGCAAATTATTTGAAATAATCTGATGCGACATCACAAATATGCTTACATCTCGTAAGAAGTCGGGGTGGGGCACTAGTGCTTGCTAACTCCTAGATTTAGTCCTGGCATCGAAGTTTCCAAACAGTTCCTATAAATCATGCAAAAGGCTCTCATTGTTAAACTGGTTGAGATTAATTGTTCTAAATTTCATGAGACCCTATCTGATGTAATTACTTAATGGACGGCTTGCTTTCAATTGGATTTAGTGGTAATGCAGTTACGAACTTGCTATATGTTGTATTACGGATCAATTTTGTTCGACAAGATCTATTGATGGATTGGATTAAGGAAATACGCATTTTTACCAGATGTCAGGAGCTAAAAGCAAATAACATCTCAGATGTCTTCGTGAGGGATGGAATATAAAGAAATCTCATCGGTAATTTGCTCGCTCTTTTTGGTGATGTATTTTTGTTACTTCTGAGTTTTATTATATTTAGTAATAATGCATACCATTTTATTTATTGCTAAATTTCGGAAGGATCTTTCAAATTTTATATTAGCTCTCTCACAAATATAACAAGTAAAACTGGCACGTACCATATATACCAATTGTTTCTGGCCATATATCTCAGGCGGAAAGTGGGTATGTGGCTACTACCTATATACCTCTGCTTACCCTTTTGGGGACCCTTGTGGGAAGGCGTGAGGATTGGGTTCTATCAATTAGCGTTGACAAGGTCTCCTCTAAGGCTTTCTTCTCATTTCTATCATTTCCTTGCACATGACTTTAATCTAAGCTTACAGAGAGTTGTTGAAGTGACAACCAACTGAAGGGAAAAACATAATTTAGTTTAACTTAACCATTTTATTCTACTTTATATTTAACTGTTTAAATAATTTTGCAGATTCACAGAAGCTGGAGAGTGTGAAAGAGAAGGGTGTGAAAAGATTCTTGCAGAGTCGGCAGCACGCGATAAATACCCTTGGTGTTGCAGGCGTTCGTGGGCAGCGGTAACCGCTTACCATCTGGCAGACCATATGCTTGTTTATCATATTATCATAGTTGTCAAATAGGTGACACTAACAACAATAAATTATTATTTTTATCAGTCATTAACGATGCAATGTTCTCAAAGGCGATATCCTGTGCGGGGGCTGAACAATGCGGGGCAACTGTAAATGCCTCGTGGGGTAAGGTATGGGGTCACTGTAGAATACGTGCTGGCTGCTCGGCCCGTAGGTGCATTGGGAAGCCCCGCACTTAGTAAAGTACTTCGCGTGAGCATCCAGCCAGCGGTGCACCTGAAAAAGTTCAATATTATATTTCGCTCCAGGTTCGGTTATAATAATTTTATATATAATTTATAATAATAAAATTATAATATCCTTACGCCTTCCCACAAGGGTCCCCGACGGGGTAGGCAGAGGTGTATAGGTGCCAACGTGAGAGATGGCGAGTCCGTCGCAGTTACTCAAGCACGATTATACATACGCCTTTGAATTTCTTCTCAGACATAAGTAGGTTTCCTCTCGATGTTTTCCTTCACCGTAATATATAATTTAAATGTATGTAATATTGTAATTAAAATGTAAATGGATCATGTTATCTGATAAAATGAATAAACAACAACAAAAAAAAACTTACTAATTCGAGTCTGTATTTTTCAAGTTCCGTTGAATTTACGTCCATTTTCCAATAAGTTTATTTAACAAGACAGTTTTTTCAACACTACAGTAAGGCGATGCAATGCGTTATGAGGAATTTATTGAGGACTGCTATATTTAAGCAACTCTCCCTTGTCTTTAACTAATTAAAATGATTTACTAATGAGTAATGGGTGATTTAGTCATCAAACTTTACTAATTAATAATAATGATTATACATTAATGAGCTTAAAATCGCTAATAATGACTTTGATTCTATGAAAGAAAATATGGATGCGTGAATGTAGAGACTGAAGATAGTATAGATACAGTACAAACAGTTGTCTCTCTATGGCGGCCTTCTGATCTAGTAGTTAGAGGTCCTGTCAGCGAAACTTGAGGTGGCGGGTTTGATTCCCAACGAGGACAGATGTTTGTGTGATGAACACGATTATTTGTAACTGAGTCCTGGAAGTCCTATGTATTTAAGTATACATCTATCTATATAATTAAATATGTCGTTGCCTAGGTTACCATAACACAAGATCTGCTTTGTTTGGGGCTATGATAACTTGTGTGGAGGGTTTACGATTGTATTTAAGGTAAGCGAGTCTTAAAAAACTTTCTTATTTGCTATAACGTCGGTTATAATCTGGTACATACTAAGTATTTTTGGCAGTATTATTATCGCTCCACGCGGGTCGCCGAAGGAGTAGGCAGAGGAGTAACAACCACCATAAATGCCGCCAACACAGTCACCGGAGATACGTGTATATCGTATTTAGAAGCCGGCGATACATATTTACATACTTACATAGGTCTTTGAAATGCTTACATATTATGCAGGTTTACTACACCGAATTTTGTTATGTGTTCGTTGTATTTAATAATCTAGTGAGCACAGGCGTAGTGAGAGGTCCCTTAACAACATATAAGCGGCAGTTACCAGAAGTTTGGCCACGAATTCGGGAATATTTTTAATGGCTTGCGCGCTTTATGACGGTGAAGTTATACGCAGTTATCGCGTGTTTATTTTTACTTGTATTTAGGTCAGTGGGTTAAAGGTTACCTTATGTTTTGAAAGGACACAGTCGTCGGGTATTGTGAATATGTAAGAAAACCGATGAAAGAAAACAAATAGTACCAAATAAATAACAGAATAACAACAACATACAAAAAATCACTCGGAAACATTTTTATTTCAGATTTTTTTTACAGTGATTAGTCACACCACGAGCTTTACGGTGAAGGAAAACATCGAAAGGAAACCTGCATACGTCTGAGAAGAAATTCAAAAGGCGTATGTATAGTCGTGCTTGAGTAACGGCGATGGACTCGCTATCTGTCACGTTGGCACCTAATAAACCTCTGGCGGAAAGTGGGTGTGTGGGTATTACCTATACACCTCTGCCTACCCATTCGGGGACCCTTGTGGGAAGGCGTGAGGATATATTATTATTATTATTATAATCTTCCTTAAGTTTTAGTTAAAAACAGATTTTACCAGATGAAAAAATTGCATTATGATTATGATTTACTGATTTAGTGCGAGAGGTTGGTGTGAACTTATTTTTTTATATAATTGATTTGTTTAACTAGTTTGTATAATTTTGTAAACCTATTAGCGTAATTGACTTTATCGTGATAATTTGTAAATAAATAAATAAAATTATGGCCTATATTATATATTCTATATAATTATCTTGGAAGCATGTTCACACGAGATGGAAAGTATGAAAAAGATATTGAAAGAAGGATAACTGCCGGAAATAAGGTGAATGGAGCCTTGTCGGCGTTGATGGGCAGTAAAAGTCTGAGCAAGAATGCTCGAGTTGCTGTCCTCAACGCGATATTGGTACCTACCTTATTGTATGGCAGCGAATCCTGGGTATGTCAGAGGAAGTATGAAAATAGCTTGAATGCAGTCGAGATGCGATCTCTTCGAAAAATGTACGGCGTAACGATATTAGATCGAATCCGCAATGAAGAGATTCGCAAATCAACTGGCGTGAATGAGGGCGTGATTATAAAGATGAAGAAAGGCATGTTACGTTGGTTTGGACACATAGAAAGGATGAGTGAAGAAAGATTGACGAAACAGATATACAAAGCAAAAGTGTGTGCAAGAAGAGTCCGAGGAAGGCCACGTTCCAACTACCTAGATCAAATAGATCGGACTCTGAATGACGGGAACGTTAAGAGTACTCGAAACCGACGAGCATGTATGAAAAGACTGATGAATGTGGACGAAGCGAAAGAGGTATGTAAGTCTAGAGAGATTTAGTCGCTAATTGCTCCTGTTATTAGGCTTTAGGTGTCAACTCAGATTAAGTTTAGCTTAGCTTACATGGACACCTCTGCCTACCCCTTTGGGGACCCTTTTGAGAAGGCGTGGAGATATAATAATAGAGGTTGTAATGTCTTTAAAACAATTAATACAATACACAAGTGTGAACTGCTGAACATTAGTCCTACGCACCAACCAACTTGGACTTAAAGTGGAGTGGTCCTAAAGCTGAACGTAACGTAATTATCATTACGCAAATTCAGAGAAAGCTTTATAATATCAAAGGCGAATCGTCCGATCAACAATTCGTGAAAATCTGAAATCAAGTTAGGAAGGCAAGCGACCCTGCGTCCCTATATGTTAAATTTTATTTGGTTGAAGGTACAGAAGGAGCGATCTAAATTGTTAATTAATTAATTGTTTCAATAGCTTTACAGTTGCTCATTAAACGTCTTTTATATAAGATTATTTTGGTTTGGACATACAACAAAAGTGTGAGCAAGACGAGACAGAGGAAAATCACGTTCCAACTACCAAGATCAAATCGGTTGGAGACTTAAAGATGGTAACGTTAAGGGTATTCGAAAACAGCGAGCATGAATGGAAAAACTGATAAATGAGGATTAACCTTATAATATACTTTGAAACCATAAAGCCTTGTGGTTTCATTAGTCAAGGTCGACAACGACCGCACGCGTCGACGATCCTTTGTACACACTCGCCTAAAAATTACTGTTCATCTTATCAAGAAGCCTTGTGGTGTCATTAGTCAAGAGCTCCAGCATCACAACTGGTGCTTGGCACTCAAACAGGTATATACAGGTACTATAGGAAAATTCCACAGAAATTGTCATAGTCCCTAACTAAGCAAAGCAAATAGTAACTAAGCAAAGCTTGTTCATTAGTCACTAGACAAAGACATATGTATATAAAGATAAATATATACAAGATTAAGGTATCACATAAATATTTGTCCTCAAGCGAAAATCGGAGCTGCGACCTGAAGGTTCGCCGTCAGGAGCTCAGACTATTAGACCGTCAATATAATGCATAGTAAGAATGCTAACAGAAAAGGATTTTGTCTAAGAGGGCTCAACATCCTTTCGTTAGACATTTACGTCAGCGAAAAAGTGCGGGGGATCGAATCAAATAACTTTTAACTTGAGCCAAACATCCGAAGCTATCAAGCGAAAAATCCAACTGGACCCTTCTCTTCAGAATCGCCTATTAAAACACGGGTTTATGCATATGGGCCCCGATCTTTTGGAAATAGAAAACGGAATATTGCCAGCAAAAATAAAAACCCCGGGTGCAAAATATATCTCCCTTTGTTACTTCCAATTATCCCTTCACGTCATATTGTTTTCTAGATTTCGAAGCCTTAAAAAGGGTTCGCAGAAAAACCTAGGTATACCTTGGATACGGTTCGTCTGCCTACAGAGAAAATTGACAAGCAGTTGCTTTACATACAAAAGTGATGCTTATCCTATTCTGATCTTTTAAATTAATAATATCCTTTGTCGTTTGATATAAAAAAAGATATAATAATTAAGAATTTTCCCGTTGGTGCCTAAATCACAACGTCATTTATGCATTTAGTATGCGTTTACCGCAGTGTATAAACGCTTGCCCATCCTATATACATATTAAATAATTTCTTCATTGCTCACAGAAGAGAGAAGAATACAATGATTCATTGTTTCTGAAGAGAGAATCAGACATGTGATATCTGAAAAATAATTATCCTTTCAGCCCAGGTATATTGTTGGTCTCGACAGGAGTTAGCTTATCAAGCCATAAACCTATCATTTTTATTTAAAAAAAATATTCACAATAATCCGTGGAGGCCGAGTAGTTCGAGTAATTACTGTAACACAGATATTGCTAGTTCAAATCCCATCGATCAGTTTTCTGAACTTAAGTTAAGTTAAGATCGACATAAATTATAACTACGTTTTTATTTTTCTTTGTAAAAAAAAAACTATGAAAACCATGTTTCCCCCCTTTACAATATATTTTTAATTTGTTATCAATATATACGTATTCAATTTACCCTATAACTTCTAGTAAATAACTGGTAGATTTTCAATAAAGAAACGAACGATATAAAAATAATCAATCCGATAAGATTCCCCGAAGAGGTAGGCAGAGGCGTAAATAACAACTACATTCTGTGACCCTAAATTACTTAAATGCCTGTCACCAAGCGCCAACTGAAGTCTGTAAATATATGTTCAATTAAAAAAAAAATATTCACTTAGTTTTCTTTGAAAATATACCAGTATTTATTACAGCCGCATCTTACTATAATATTAACCGCAGAACCAATATCATTAAAAGGGCATTATTGTTTTCCACCCGAAGCCGAAGGCCACAATAAATTTACGTCTAGCCCGTTATTTACAGACGCTCTAGCAGATGCCTTCGCTCGTACTTGCGGTTAGGACGACGTATTCAACGCTATTTTGTATTATCTAAAGTTTAATTACACGTTGTCGATTCAATATTTGCTGGTCCAATAATAATAATTTAATCATTGTTAAAAACACTTAACAATATTAATAAAAACAGTTGTATAACTAACTACTTATCTATAAGTATCTATAGATAAAATATTGGACCCAAATGGGTATCCCGAGGCAACGTGCCAAGAAGAAGAGCAGCATTGCCACGCTGGATAGAAATGAAAAATAAAAACAAAATTAAAATTTGCAATAGAGTCACTAGGGTTGTTTTAGGCTACCTTAGATGGAGCGCCCTATATTTTAGGTTCTTATTTATAAATTGTGTGTATGAATAAACGCTTTGTAAGTTACAGCAATGGTAAATTGCTTTAAAAAAGTTACGAATACAGTTAAAAAAGTAGTTCTATTGTGTTGGAACAAGTTAGTTGGCAATATGTTGTCAATGGAACATAAAATGATTAAATTGTTAAGAAAATTGCTAAGGCTATTTAATTATACAAATAATTACCCAAACACTTTTCCAAATAAATCAATTAAGTCCAGACCACTATAGACTGAAACTATTTAAGTTCACTGTAAAGGTAATGAGTATGGTGTTACACAACTACAATAACATATTAAATCTATTTCCTTTTTGAGCATAGTATAAAACACCTGGTTTACATACATACATATCATCACGCCACCTGGTTTACGCTTTGATATAATAAGATATTGTTCGCAGAGTATTCAAATCTCGAGGCGTAACTAGCGTACCAGAAATTACAATCGAGAGATTTAAACCAGAAAACATTGCCAAATATTTGCACCTAAAATTACCTACTGGTGGTAATAGCGCTAATAAATAACATGTACCTCAAGGTTCCTACTTATCTGTCTTTCTTTTTCTTCTAATAATCTATACTAATCCTACTAATAAGTACCTATAATAAATGCAAAAGCTTGCGAGGACGTCTGTCACTTAATTACACTAGAACGGCTCAACGGAATAGGTAAAAGAGATTATTAGCTGGAGTAACTAACTATAATGATATGATTTATGCAATCAATTGTAACAAAGGTGTGATTGTAAAGATGAAGAAAGGCATATTCCGTTGGTTTGGACATAAAGAAAGATGAGTGAAGAAAGATTGACGAAAGAGATATACAAAGCAAAAGTGTGTACAAGAAGAGGCGGAGGACGTAAGGATCTAGGTTATGGGCTAGGCTAGGTTATTATAGGCTATGCATTCTACCTAGATCAAATCGATCGGACATTCAAGGACGGGAATGTCAAGAGTATTGAAAATAAAAAAATATAAAATTAATTGGCGAGCATGTATGAAGAGACTGATGAATGTGGACAAAGGGAAGGAGTAAGGTATATAAGTCTAGAGATGTCTAAAGACTGGTGCTCAACTTTCTCTGCCTACTGTTAGGGACTCGGCATGATGAAATTTCGTTATTGCATTTTAAAATGAGTGTAAGGAGAACGGTACCAGAAAAGTAAGGCCATTGAGACGATTTTTCTAAATAAAAAATCGAAACTTCGCCATTCGTAACAAAACAATTCCCAAATTGAAACTGGCGCCACCTTCTAAGCGGATTTCTATAAAAAACAAAAATATCTCACCATCTTGTCTATCCTCTATTATTTGCGACATAAGACCCACATTTGCTCGACAAAGGTGTACTTTAAAATTGTGTTTTTTAAATCCCGTGCGCAGAGGACACAGGTCTTGAAATAGGGAACTCTCGGCTCATCCTATTGCGTGTTAGGCGGCTATTTTGTCAGGCTCTGCTCTGTACGATGCACCTGAACTTTATACTGCCTTTAGAGATTTGTGAGAGCTTATTCACATTGCATATATATGCTTCAATAAAAAAGAAGTATGTAAGTCTAGAGAGAACTGGCGCTCTATACTCTCTGCCTACCCCGCTAGGGACTTAGCGTGATGATATGTATGTATGTATGTATGTAATAAAAATGCCGACTGTACTTTAGAATTACGTATTATCGATAAGTAATAGCGGTATAAATATCCTCACGCCTTCCCACAAGGGTCCCCGAAGGGGTAGGCAGAGGTGTATAGGTGATAGTGATATCTCATAATATAAATATTCTTGCCGTAGTGGCCGAGTGGTTAGAGTAGCCTGCAACTGCAAAAATGTTGCAAGTTCGAGTCACGACTTGGTACAATGAGTTCTTCTGAACTATAGTGATTAGTAGCACCATGAGGTTAACGGGAAAGGAAAACATCGATAGGAAACCTGCATACGTAAGAGAAGAAATAAAAAAAGGTGTTTGTACATATAGTAATGCTCCATGTCACGTTGGCACCTAAAACATATAAACAAATGCGATAATTTGTAAGTATGTTTGTTTTTCTTCCACGCTAAAACGAAAGAACTGATTCTCGTGAAATTTGGCACAATGATAGTGTTGGCGACACGACGAAGTAGTTTATACTTTTTTGCCACTGTCAAAGTTTAGTTTTTTTAGGTTTTATTTACCTTTGACAGTGGCAAACAAGTAAAAAAACTGCCAGTTAGAAAAAGGACGTCAGTAAGACGTAAGTTGGAAAAAATCTTAATGTAAGCTGGTAAAATAAAAGGTTTCCAGCACAAAATATAGTTATTCTCGCTACACACTTCACTTCGTCTGAAAAGTTAACAGATAGATTATATTATTAGCTAGACTAACAACACATAGGTTATGTTTTATTTGAAAAAAAAATCTACTAATAGAAAAATTTTTACGCGTTTATAAACGAGAAGCGCAGGTAGTATTAATAAAAAAAAGATTTAAAGATTAAAAAAGCTAGTACGGATCCCTAAAAATAGTAAATCAGCATTGTATTGGTAGCTCAATCACATAATGCATTCACGGTCATTTGCATAAAAACTATTCTAGTCATTGTGAAATATGTCTTATTAAACAAATGTGTCAACTTTTGCCAACTCGACCCACTGCCGCCAAACCCTCGGCGTAAGGGAAACTCGGAACTTATGACTCGTATTTATTTCTTTGTACTTACTTACATACTGTACGTACTTTTTCTCGGAAAATTGCAGGAACTTTGCGAGTATTTTCATAATAAGTTTTGTGTCAAGTCATGAAGAGCAAAAACGTTTGTTTTTATATATGTCGTGGGCCGATCGCTGAATTGGCCAGATAATAATGGCCAGAGGCCAGTTCCTGGGCATTTCGTGAAACGCCGGCACATCGCGATATGGCTGGTCTAAGATGGCCAATCTTAGACCAGCCATATCGTTCAATGCTTCGTTTGACGATTTGGCCAGGGAAATCTGGCCATATCGTTAGTGTAGGGTTTTCAAGAGTTTAGCGAATAAAAATAGGATTTAAAATTAAAATGTTTATATTATTTAACAGTTTATTAAGAAATCCTTGTCAGAACTTTATATTCGGAATAGTCCACAGTCCGAAGAGCCCCGCTAGACACTACGTCTCTTGATTTATACTATATTGTAATGATCTGAAGTTCAAACCCCGATTGTACGGTGACTTTGTTCAGAACTCAAATACCTACAGTGATCATATGACGCTTTAAGTTGAAGATAAACATCGTAAAGAAACCAGCGTACGGGTAAGAAGACATTAAAAAACGTATGTACAGTGTTTGAGAAGGGGCGATGGACTAGCCATATGAGTGTGTGAGAACAACTTAGGTACATAACTCTGCCTACTTTTTCAGACACCTTTGCGGAAAGGCGTGTAGGTTGGTATATATTGAAGTGAAACATAAAAACTTTTCAAGTTCCTTTCAACCTCTTCTTATATTAATTCGTTATCGCGGAAATTATTAAGGCTACTTAGAGACAGACTTGGGCAACGTATCTTAGTAGAAAATATTTTTCAAAAAATGCTAAGCTTTTATTACTGAATCCCCGTGGAAAAAATAACTATTCTCAGAAACGGTCGTCATTGTTGCGTACCAATCTAGTTGAAATGGAAAACATTAAATTAATAGACCTTTCTGTTGACTGGCGAAACGAAAGGTTGTTTCTAATTCAATTTTCAAAGAATTGCTTTCTTCTTCTAGTTTTTTATATATTGTGATCTTCTTAGTAATAAGAATTCGTTTTTTCTTCTATTTTTTTTATATAATAATAAGTGGATACTGTTACTTTACCATATTTTGCGGGAACTCAAGAATGGGAACGTCAAGAGTACTCGAAATTAATTTATAATGATAATAAATAAATACCTTGAGACAATTCCACTCAAATTGACCTAGTCCTAAACTAAACAAAGCTTGTTAATAAGAAATCTAGGCAACGATATACATACTTAGCGCCAGTTCTTTTCTAGACTTGCATAACTCTTTCGCTTCGTCCACGTTCGTAAGTCTCTTCATACACGCACTTTGATATATAACTAAAATACCATAGTTAAGTTTAATCACTCAAGCACAAAACAAAAAAAAAACTAACCTGTGTTATTGTCGCAACATTTCCGTTGAAAGCTAACCGCCTACTAGACATCGCTTAGCCACAGATAAAGAAAATTTACAACCAATAAATTGCGAAATAATTTGTACATTTTGTATTATCCAATGTATCCCACACTATCACTGGCCGTTTGAAGAAGGTCTTAGGAAATAAATTGTGCCGCTTACTATCTTGTATCAAATATTGCGTTGGGAAAGTTCGCTGGATATATATCTTAACCGGATCTTAAGCGAGCTTAATAAGGTTTATTTATTGCAAGCTTTAAAAAGGTGATTTGATATTATGGTCAATGCTAAGCCTTAAAGTCCATTGTAATTATGTGTACTATGTGAAGTTACCTACTGGTTGTACAACGAGCGTGAGTAACCGCTTACCACCAGGATCGCATGTTAACAAGCCATCTTAGTCGTGAAAACGAAGTAATGCTTACTCTAGTCCCTTTGCCTACCCCGTGAGGGAGTGTGATGATATGTATGTATGTTATCTATGGGAATATTATATATCCTCACGCCTTCATTAAAGGGGCCTCGAAGGGGTAGGCTGAGTATAGGTAGGACCCACACACCCGCTATCCGCCGGAGATATATTTTAAGTGCCAATATTACAAATGGCGAGTCCGTCGCCGTTACTCAAGTATGGCTGGTAAGGTGTATGTATACCTTTGAAGGTGTTCTCTAACGTAAGCAAGTTTCCTCTCAATGATTTCCTTGGAAAAAGCTCGTGGTGTACTTCAGTACAGCTTATAGTCAAATCGCTGTACTTAAGTTCAGAAAAACTCATTGGTACAGACAGGTTTCAAACTTGCAATCTTTGTTGCTGGCAACTACTCGAACCACTCGACCGCCACGGCTCTTTTCCTTTATACTAGCTATGCCCGCGATATCGTCCGCGTAGAATTAAACAAATAAAATATTGTTATATTTCTAAACTAAAAGCTCTTTTTTACATCAGCTATCTGCTAGTGAGTCTCGTAAAATCGGTCCTGCCGTTTCAGAGATTAGCCGGAACAAACAGACACAGAGACAGACAGACAAAAATAGTAAAAAAAAAATTGTTTTATGTACCATCTATATATCTACATGCATTTAGTAAAAAGCGCTATTTTTATATTACAAGCAGACACTCCAATTTTATTTACTTGTATAGAGTATTATGTAAATTCATGTGAACTGAATTATAAGTCGAAATTATCCACAGGATAATTTCCTTCGCTAAATTGGTAGTAAAAAAAATACCCCCAGCAGCCCAGTTTCATTTCTCAAGGCGCCGTAAAGAATTATTTAAGTAGCCTTAACCAGACACCATTCAGGTTTTACTGTAAATTGAAAAATTTTACAACATTGTTTCGAGTAGTTTGAGTTAAATTGTTAAATTCACGCCAGTTTTGGACGAAAAGGAAATTAAAATTGAGAAATTAAATATTAGTTGTGTGTGTATTGTATATATGCTGGCTGCCTCTCGATGTTTTCCTTCACTGTAAAGCTCGTGGTATGATTAATCACTTTAAGTACTTGTTCGAAGAACTCATTAGTACAGACGGGATGCCAACGTGACAGACGGCTAGTCCATCGCCGTTTCTTTAAGCATAAATGTATATAGCTGTCTCATTTCGCCTTTGAAAGTTACTTAGAGAGACTATTTGTGTGGATTCGTCCCAAGGTTTTTACTTATTTATTTATAATTTTCGTAGATATGCATGGATATTGCCTTCTTTTTACAAATAAAGGGCTATATATTCCTCACAGTCCCTTATTGTATATGTATATTTAAACACACTGGTACTTCACCAACGTCTTATCTGTACGTATTTGGACTGTTAACAACCTAAGTACATATATATTTTATTAAAATCTTTGTGTCACTTGCAGCTGCTCCGGACTGTATTACTCCTGAAATACAGCGAGCCATTCACGCGGCAGTTTTTGAAATGGTAATTTTGACAGAGGTATTATTTTTTCCTTGTATTGTGTTGTATTGTTATTTTTTTTTATACAACAAGAGTGGCAAATAAGCATACGGCCTACCTGATGGGAAACGGTTGCCGTGGTCTATTTACGCTCACGATACCGAAGTATCACTTGCGCGTTGCCACTCTGTGTTCGGAGAGGTATAGTGTGTTGGCAGCCCTCTGCTTCCAACACCATTTAACAATCCTCCCCCTCCCCAAGGAGCTCATTACTGGAAACCTTATTCACCACGTAGGAACACAACACAAAAAATTGTGTTATTTGGCTACGGACTTCTATAAGGTGGGGGTAACGGGAAACCCGTTATGCCCTGCCTCTTTTAAACCTCTCTTATTAATATAAAGAGTGTCTCAGAAAATAGCACAGTATCTCAAATGTGCACATACCTATATAATAGAGACCAGTAGAAGGAAGCAAATACCAAAAATATTATTGACAACAAATCGTTGTCAATAATAATAAAGTTGTCAAATATTTGACCTTATTAAGATAGAATAGAATAGACATTATTTTACACAATTCTAGTAATGTAATATTGTTTATTTGTATAGAACATGAGTGACAATATTGGTGTTGGGTTTTATATGAGTGGCTACATGTTTTGACATGGTTGCGTACAAATTGAGAGAACACGGCGATTTCATTATTACCTTAGAAGTTATTCTACTTATATTATTAATTTAGAAATTCACTTACTTATATTGTAGTAACATATATTGACTAAGAATTGGTGAAGTTGTTTCTTAAATAGGTTGACATTCAGCTTTCTTATTTCATGCGGTATTATTTATTATATTTATATGTATATTATTATACATAATAAAATAAATGACAAAAATTAACTTGAATGGCAGTCGTAAATTGTAGCGTGCTCTCGACAATATCAGATAAGCAAAGATATTTTGGAGTTGCTCCAAAATTTGGGAAGTGTTGTTTGATATATCATTTCCGATACTCATTGTTTTGAACACAGGTATTTCCCAACTGAAATTCAGGCCAAGGGAAGTTAGTGTTTCAGAGATTTGTAACCGATCTTAACGTCTCCCAGGTACTATAATAATAATAAATAAATAAATACCTGGGACAATTCCACACAAATTGACCTAGTCCCAAAGTAAGCAAAGCTTGTGTTATGGTAACTAGACAACGATATATTTACTTATATAGATAGATATATATGTACTTAAATACATAGGACATCCAAGACTAAGGTACAAATATTCGTGTTCATCACACAAATATCTGCCCTCAGCGGGATTCGAACCCGCGACCTCAAGTTTCGCAGTCAGGAGTTCTAACCACTAGACCAGACGGTCGTCAACTATGCAAACATCTTGTTTGTTGAAACAAATTAATGTGACTGTTTGTAATATGAACATATGTAACTATATTTTCTTAATGTTCATGAACGTATCTATAAACGGTGCTGATAACAAAACATAATTTTTGTTCTACAACTTTTGTATCCGCTTGGCCTTTCACTGTCAGATAACTTATATTATAAGGTTACTAATATTAAGTTATAACTTAGGTTTCTTATGTGTCATCATCATCATCATCATCATCTATCATGCTATACATGATTTTAAAGCGGGTGAAAACACAGACTAAATCATCTATCGAATTTAATACTCATCTATAACCATTTTGCATTGCTCATTCTACTGGATCAGGGTCATCTGATCCACACGTAAGTTAATGAAAAAAGGGACTTCTGTCAGTATAAAAGACAAACGACGTGCTGTTGAAAGTTAGGCAGGTCCATTTAAAAACTTTGACCCGTGTCATAGCTTTGACACAACGTTCACGCTGCTCGCACAGATTTATGCCTCAATTTCCCAAAGCTTATGAATCGTCCTCATTTCAAAGATACAGAGTCGGGATGCCAAACATGAGCTTTTTTTGTGCACTAAGTCCTCTTTATAAATGTTCAACTTCGAAATACATACTACATCTTTCTACTTTACCGTAAGGGTTGCCAATGAGGAACGTTTTTATTGCGGGTACTACAATAAGTACTTGACCGTCCAGGGGATCTATGGGAGGACATTTAAACACTATAATTTTACACATTAAAACCTCGTCAGTGGCCGTCCTCTATGTACATACGAGAATTCTTAGAGAGTTCTCAAAACTTTAAGTAATCCAAAGTATATCAGCATGCCGAGTCCCACAAGACGAGGGCAGAGAGACTGTGCGCCAGTTTTCTATACTTACACATTTCTTTTCTTTTATCCACATTCATCAGTCTCTTCATATATGTTCGCCGGTTTCGTTCCCAGCCCGCAATCCCATCAGTGTTCGATCTACTTGATCTGGGTAGTTGGAACGTGGTCTTCTTTCGCCTTTTCTCCCACACTTTCCCATTATATGTTTTGTCAATTAACGTACTCTCATCCTTCCTTTCGATATGTCTAAGCCTTTAATACGCCTTTCTTTATTTACAATCACATCCAAGTTCACACCTTCACGTTCTTCAGTACTGAATAGTTAGGTACAATAGAACAGCATTACGTAACATAATCAAACCTCAGTTAAATTCGTACGTCTCGGCGTCGGATTATAAATCGATCCAATATAAATCGGCACTGTAACTAATAATTAAATTGAAAGCTCTCTACGATTGAAAGGATTTCTGCCATTCATCGTTGAATTAGGGGTTTATTTCGATCTCTTGTTGAGACTTCTGAATGAGACTATTTCGTGTTTCAAAACGTGTACGTGGAGTTATTCAAGAATACCTTTGGTGTTGCAAGTAATCGCAGTCGGCGGTAGCTTTACTTACCATCATCTCATCATCATCACCTTTATTACATCAGGCGGACCACGTCGAATATATATTTACGGTTTCCTACCAAGATCACCTGCGCTCTTATCATCGGATATACGTAGGTGCCAGCCTGACAGCTGGCGAGTCCATTGCAGGTTCGTACTAAACACGCGTCTTTGTATTTCTTTTCAAGCTTCAAGCAATGTAGGTTTCCTCTCGATATTTTCCTTCACAATAAAGCTCGCGGTGCGAATAGTCACTGCACTTTTCTAGAAAAACACATCGGGATTCGAACATGCACTTTTATTCTACAAAGGTAGCAAAGACGTATTCTGTTAATGGTTACCATCACCTATGGGAGTATCGCTCGCACGCTCCCACCCTAAACCGAATGGAAGCAGTTCATCTGTTTTATCCACATCAGCATTTAAATAAGAAGGAGATGCTTTTTGACTGAAATCATAGTTTTATTTCGGTGAAAAACATTTCCAAAAGAAATAGTTTTTATGTCTGCTATACGTGTCGGCGTACACAAGAACAGTTGCCACATTCGCCCCGGCGAGCACACACCCCAATTTTGTAACAAACTTGGTGAGAACATAATTTTGTTGTTAGAGTTGTTAGCAAACGCTTGGGCCAAATCCCACGGGCGCTAGTCAATTTCCCACTCCTAAGTTAACGATAGTGTTGTAACAAAAGCGAACGAATTATCGACTCCATTCATCTATATATAACTTGAAGTCCCCAACATATACATATCATCACGCTAATCCTTTAAGGGACAGGCAGAGAGAATAGAGCGCCAGTTCTCTCGACTTACATACCTTTTTCGCTTCGTCCATATTTTTCGAATACAAGAGTATGTCTCGAATAAAAGAGAGTGTGAGTACGTCACACGGTTTCAAGCACGTAAAATTTCCTAATATGTACGATATGGATGAAGCGAAAGTGGTCTGTAAGTGTAGGGAGAACTGGCGCTACACTCTCTATCTATCCCATGAGGAACTCGGTGTGATATGTATGTACATTTATGTAAGTTACAAGAAGACACTTCTGAGTGCGCCTTTGTAATCGTTATATTTGTTTTAGAACTATATAATTTTCTATATCCTATGCCAGACTATTTTTATTTCAAGTTTCATCCAATTTCGTTCAGCCGTTCTGAAGTAATTGAGTTACTAAAATTCTTTCCATACTTAAGACTTATTTATCAAGATTTTTTTTACAATAACAAGATTATTTATTACAATATAGTATTTATTTATTACAAATTATAAATTTATTACAATATAGTATTTATTTATTACAATAACAAGAATTAACAATACCTATTACCTACTACGCAAATTAATTAAGCAAACGTGTGTGCAAGAAGAGGCAGAGGAAGGCCACGTTCCAACTACTTGGATCAAATCGATTGGACTCTCAAGGACGGGAACGTTAAGAGTACTCGAAACCGACGAACATGTATGAAGAGACTGATGAATGTGAATGAAGCGAAAGAGGTATGTAAGTCTAGAGAGAACTGGCGCTCTATACTCTCTGCCTACCCCGTTAGGGACTTGGCGTGATGATATGTATGTATGTACAAAACTACAGTTGTATAACTAACTCATAGATAAAATATTTGACCCTTCCATACAAATTTTGATATCTCAATATTACATACCTAATTTTCTGTACGTGTGTTGGTCAACTTCTAAATAGTTGGACCGATTTGGATGTTTTTTTTTTAATATGCGAACATTAAATATTTATATGTTTAACACAGTGGTTGTACAAGTTAATTGTATATTGGAGCACCTACCTTTAAGCATAACAATACCTGTATTGGGAGGTTGAAATCTTCTACACAGGAGTTCAAGTCAACTCAAGTCTACTCACTGCAGCACAACCCGACTACTGCTTCAATTACAAGCGATCTCCTGTGAAATCGAGGTACTGGCTCAGACAGACAGCTAGTAATTGACCCTTTGTAGAGGTAGCATGCAAGTTCTCCCTGGGCTCTCCCTACCGTTAGCGCCTATAATAGCTGCTTCCATCAAAAGGTTCACACAGTTGTATTCCACCTATAGAATCGTTCATTTTAAAATCTATCGCATAACTACTTACGCCTACGCAACGTGCCTAGAAGGCTAGTGTTGCCACGTTTGATAGCAAATAGGGTAGTATAGTTACAATGTCGACTGGCGTCACATCACTACACAACGTACAGTGTATTTGCTTTCAGTACACCGTGCAGAGGATATTAAAAACCTTTTTGTAGTCTCGGGCTTAATTAAATGTAGATATTAATTTAGTGTACAGTTGATACGCTCGGTAATTTGATTACATCTCATCAACTTCACCTCATAAGGTACGTATGTAGAAAAGATATTAGACGATGTGCCAACTACCTACATATAACAACTCGAATGAAGACCCAAGGATTGAATCGTTGAAGCCGGTAGGCGAGTATGAAGAGACTGATGGATTTGGATCAAGCAAAAAAAGTTTTGGATTTTCAGCTAGCAAATCCACAAGATTCGTGAAGCACTCAAGATTTTTTTATTTACCTTAGAACAACAATAAAGCGAACGATATTAAAACGTTTATTTATAAGTATATCTGGTTATAGCTTTACAAGTTCCGTCTATCGCTCACGTATTTATAAACTCGTTTCTTTTAGTTCAGCCCCCGTTTTAGTGAGGATGATGTCGACCGACAGGCTTTTAACTCTGGCTTTTAGCGGGACTTGAGAGGCAGGTGTCGAAAGTGTACTTATTTGTAGGGTTTGTAAGCATGGGAGAACATGGCAACATAGGGATAGACTAGACAGGGTTTGAATGACCTCCAAAGTCCCATTATAGACGCCTCGACCAAGAGGTTTAGTGGTCTTGACTGCAAAGTCGCGGGTCCATTCGTAGAGGCGAATAAGAAGAATAGTTTTGTAATATATTTGTCCTTGATCTCGAGTTTCTCTACTACTAATATAAAAAAAATGCTTGTGATGTTTTTGATCCTCTTTCACGCAGAAACTACTGACCGGAATTGGCACACAGATTCATTAGCTGCAAATTTGTGCCATTTGTGCTGAACTTATGGTGTTTTGTTCCAGAAAAAATACTACCAATGAAATTGAACCTTACGCGGGTGGAACTGAAAGGCAAAGCTTGTTTAACTATACGTCTTTTTAGATATTTCAGAGAACAACTTTTTAAAATAGAATTTTTTGACCATCACTAAAATATATGTCCCAGCACACATGGATTCGCGTTCTCACGCTTCGCCAGGAGCTCAGACCACTGGAATACATAATATATGTATATCGTCGTCAATGTTATGTACTAACACAAGATAGACATGAATGCATCCGTCGGCTTCATCATACCCGCATCGGCTATTAGTGATTTGGAGATAACCCAAATCACTAATAGCCGATGCGGGCTGCCGAGTTGCCAGACTTAAATGGGAAAAAAAAACTTACACGTCTGTCGCATGTCTGAGGAATTGTGTCCCCAACAAACCACATCATGAACTCCACAGAACATCACATGCAGACCTGGAAGGAGATGGCAAATGGTAAGAAGGGGTGCTCAATCGCGAAACCGTTGCCCAGCAGTGGGACATAATAAAATAAAATAACTAAAAATCGAAAAACATGCATTTATTTCCAGTAGGAAATGGACATAGATAGAGATGTGTCGCAGGCAACTACTCAACCAATCGTCCACCACGGTTTCGACTATAACTCCTATTTTCCTCTTTAACATTGGTACTAAAATCACGCGGCAACAACGTCGGTAAAAATACTTACAACAAACTTGAGCACGTAAAACGTTATATACATATAAAAAATATGGTTTCCCACCACTAGCAGTTGCCTCACGTGCAAAGGATTCGGTGGTTGGAAGTTATCATTTGCTACGTGTTTAACTACGTGGTCGGAATATGGGTTCTGTTTTGCATAACCTACATTTATATATCCTAATATTATAAGCCCGAATAGATGGTTTGTTTGTTCCCTTCTACGCGCTATCTAAGGAACTACCACGGCGAATTGAAAAAATATTTTAGTGTTGGCCGTGGTGGTCGGGTAGTTCGAGTTCCGATTCCAACTGTGCAAATATTTTTTTCCGAGCTTAAGTATAGTGATTCACACCACAAGCTTTATAGTGAAGGAAAACATCGAGAGGAAATCTGCATATGTTTGAGAAGAAATTCAAGAGGCGTATGTAATATATTCCCTCGTTCTTGTAATATGTTTTATTGATGCTCCGCTTATGCGGTCGTAACGTAAAAAACATACGCCTTTAAATTTCTTCTGACGTGTGCGAGAAGGTTTCCTCTCGATGTGTTCCTTCACTTTTCTTCCTTCCAAACCACTCAGCCACCACGGCTTATAATTATTTATTATTTAAGTTTTTGGAGTTCGCATGCAGAGGAGTTCTTTAGTCCCGATACTATTTATTAATATATCTATCAATTTGACTTTGAGAAAGTATTGAGGTTTGATGTTACGTGTGTACTTTGCCAGTTAAAATAAATTTTCCCTCTACAGTAATTGCTCCCGGAATTACAAACCCGATCTGTTGTATCTTCCTAACTTCGTTGGCATTCCAAATTTCAACCTTGAGATATAGCCACTTTTTTACGTGAAATGGATTCAAGAATAAATAATGTATATAACAAACTGTCAGAATTTAAGACATAGCAATATTTCATGCCTCATGGGGCAAAAGCTTTGAGAATAATTTTGTAAATCAAAGTTTTCATTGGTATACTAAAGGGAACGTTAGAAATGTTAAATGAATTAAAACTTGCGTTTCGTGCTTACATACAAATCCCTGAAGTACAATTTTAATCCTTTAAAATTATGACTGAGATTGCGCTAGCCATACATTATTTGCTTGTGAAAGTTGTTTGTTATTTTGAACATTGATCATTTACTTTTCTACATTAGAATAGAGTTATGTGCTTATATTTTCAAAAGTGTTGGTATATTTTTATTGTATGATTAGAAACTTCATGTTATGAAAAAAGAGATATAAAAATACCCTACAATATTATACGTATGTAAGTATCAAAGTTATGTTACTATGTATATGTATTACTGTATCCTTACTAATATTATAAATGTGAATGTAAGTTTGTTTGTTACGCTTTCACGTAAAAACTACATAACCGATTATCATGAAAGTTTGTACACATATTCCTGGAGGTATAAGAAGTAACATAGGATACTTTTTATTGAAAAAAAAATATTTTACGACTGAAAAAAGCCGGTTTACTGATATTTTTTTATGGTGATGGCTTATACCCAGGATTAAGACATAGGCTACATTTTAATCCCGAAAGATTCAAAGCTCTAATATTATAAAGGCAAAAATATGTATGTTGCTCTTACCACGCGGGCGAAGCCGCGGGCATAAGCTAGTTATTTTATAAATGAAAAGCGTGAACGGCTGAACGGAATTGGATGAATCTTCAGCACAGAAACAGATAACTCGTTGGACACATAAGACATGTTTTATTCCAGAAAATAATCTATCAATAAAATATTTTTTAAATACATACCATCACGTCCAAGCCAGCTTTCCTTGTGGAGTTCTGATAAACTTATTCTACACGGAAGTAAAATTAAAGCCAGGAGCTCGCACCATTTCCCAAACTACTTTGTGTAAGGGAGAAGTAAGTAAAGTGATATGGAGTTATGTCTATTTCTTATCTTTTCTTTAGTCAATTTCTTATTATTATTATGTTTTATCTCCCTGCAACTGTTCGTGGCAGAATGAATTACTGTACATTCAGAAAAATACTAAATGGTACAATCATGGCTCCAGCTGGGCGCTGCAGGGAATTATTCAGACAATACGACTCTATTAGTTTAGACAAGCTATGGAATGTTTGCCTTTCAAACAAAAGAAACAATCATTGGAATTCTATTCCTAAATTACTAAGGCGCCGGAGTCCCAGACGCCTATGAGTAAAATCCTCGAAGATTTCAATCCGTACTTATATGGCACAAGGGAGGAATTCATACGACCCCTCTAAATGGGTACAAACAGACACCATTTGTGCTTTGGGACACTCTTTTCGTTTACGATAAAGTGGGTCTGTTTATTCAATCCCCAGAACTGTACGAGTTTAGTTTCGCAATATTGCTTATTCCTTTTTGGGGTTTTGGATGAAAGAATTCGCCGTGATTGAAATTCCAACGGAATGGACTGTTATACATACTCCATAGTCGCGCCTTCCTACAAGGATCCACGAAGGGTAAGTAGAGCTGTTAAAACACACATGTAAACATTCACGTGTATACCTAACAAATGGCGTGTCTGATGCCGCATATCTAGTACCAGTATAATTGCAGGTTTCTTCCTGTTTCAAATCAATACGGGTATGTTTATCAAACTCATTGATACAGATTGTGTTATACCAAAACGCAACTGCAATTTTAACTTAAGAATGTGTAGTGGTAGATTAGATTTTACCTAACACTTCTATATTACCAAAGCCACCGCGAAACAGTCCTATAATGATTTTCACAGTATATTTACTAGGCATCATACAACCTCAGCGAGCCGGACACCCGCCAGTGTCATTAAATCATCTCGAGAGTAAGGAGGATTAATCACTCGCTACAAATGCTTCTAATCAGAATTACGTGTTTTCTGCTTAACGTAAACCTATTTAGACCATATGGCAATATTGTTAGAATATAATGTTGTATGAAAAGTGCTTTGTTGTACTTTAGACTACACCAGGAATCCTCGAGAGTTTGATATAATCTCACTCAGCTGTAGTCCCTCGAGCCATGGATGTATAATCAATATCACAAGGACAACCAATGGATACGGTAACTGGATTCAACTCTAATCGGCATCGTATTACCGGACATGTGATCACATAGCTACGTTAAAAATAAAGTTGATATGCCGTAAATTATTTGAATAAATAATTAATGAGTGTTACTTCTTTACAGAATAATAATAATATAATATATTCCTATGCCTTCCCACAAGGGTCCCCGAAGGGGAAGACAGAGGTGTATAGGTAATACCCACACACCCACTTTCCGCCAGAGGTATATTAGGTGCCAACGTGACAGATGGCGAGTCCATCGCCGTTACTCAAGCACGACTATACATAAAGGCGTATGATATGCCTTTGAATTTCTTCTCAGATGTTTCCTCTCGATGTTTTCCTTCACCGTAAAGCTCGTGGTGTGACAAATCACTGTTCTTAAGTTCAGAAAAACTCATTGGTACAGAATAAAACATGTCTTAACTAATGATCAATTACTGCGCCAATTTTTTTCTAATTTCTTTCAGCTGTTCTGGCGTAATTGTTTAACAAACATTCTCACAAACTTTGCATTTATACTATTAGTAGATTTTCGTGGTTGGATGGCACAGAAAGTTATATAGGAAAAGGTTATTTATAAATGCTGGTATAAACATCTGTTGTGTGATTAGCCTCTTGAAATACCACTCATGATAGAATTCGTTAAACCGAGTGTAGACAGATTATATCATCACGCCTTTTCACAAGGGTCCCTGAAGGGGTACGCAGTACCCACACACTCACTTTCCGTCAGAGATTTATTTTAGGTGCCAACGTGACGGATGGCGAGTCCATCGTCTTTACTCATGCATGACCTTTGAATTTCTTCTCAAACGTATGTAGGTTTCCTACGCTGTACAGCTCGTGGTGTGACTAATCACTGTACTAAGTTCAGAAAAAAATCGTTAGTACATTTGGAATTCGAACTTGCAATTTTTGTGTTGCAGGCAACTACTCGAATGTGCCACATCCAATCACTAACAGTTCCGAGGTAGAGTTTAGCTTACGAAGCGTGCTCATGGAGCTGTGTCGCTTAATATCCGCTCTGGACCACGCTACTGCCCTTTCTTCGTAAATACCCAGTCAATATGCAAGGAGCTAATCTCGTATGCGCGCATTGGACTGCATTGTGTACTACAAAGGAAATGTTGTGTTTTACATACTCTTCATGTTACAAAGAGAAGTAGAATATCCACATTTCGCTGACGACATGTTCGAAAAAGCCGATTTGGCTGAGTGCTTCGAGTAGTTGCCTACAATTTGCCTACAATACACGTTTGTCACCTTTCTTTGGGCACACATGATTTTAAAACACATTATGTCACATAAAACCTTGGTGGCCGAGTGGTTCGAGTAAGTTGCCTGCGACACAAAGATCGCAAGTTCGAATCCCGACTGTACCAATGAGTTTTTCTGAACTAAAGTACAGTGATTAGTCACACCACGAGCTTTACTGTGAAGGAAAACATCGAGAGGAAACCTGCATACGTCTGAAAAGCTATTCAAAGGCGAGTAACGGCGATGGACTCGCCATCTGTCACTTTGGTACCTAAAATATTAGCTCTGGTGGAAAGTGGGTGTGTGGGTATTACCTATACACCTCTGGCTACCCCTTCGGGGACCCTTATGGGAAGGCGCCAGGATATATTTTATATATGATTTTCGATTTCGATTCGATTTTAAAATTCGAATGCGAAGTAATGAGGTTTACGTTATAATGTTTTTGTTTTAATTTAACAAAGAAAACCATGTCATAATTGAAAGCGAAACAATATTATCACATTCCAGGAACACAATAATTTCTCAGAAAATTCAATTAAAGCAATCTAATTAGGGTAATTTGTGAGTCGTTATAACGCGTAGGCATTTCCATTAAGCTGTCTAATTTCCTTTGTATAGAGACACAGGCCTGACGGTGCTTATTCATCGTCTACTGAGGCAAAACTCTGTGGAATTTTAAATTCGTATTCAAGGAGTTACAGACCACGCGACGCTCAACATAAAAAATTACATTATAAAAAAAAATAAGTGGGAATGACCGTGTAGTTCAAATAGTTGCATTGTTAGTGCGAATCGCGACCGTGCTGATGAGTTTTTCTGAACTTCAGAACAGATATTACTCACATAACGAGCTTTACGATGAAGGAAAACATCGAGAGGATATCTACATACGTTTGAGAAAAAGACGTATGTATATTTGTATTTGAGTATCGGCGATTTACTCGACATCTGTGACGTTGGCAATTAAAATTTTATTCCGGCAGAGAGTGGGTACTTTTTAGACACCTCTGCCTATCCCTTCAGGAACTCTTATGGGAAGGCGTGAAGATAAAAAATAAAATAATTATTATAATAATTTATTAAGAATACTACATACAATACACATGTTGTTACCCGTCGATACAGGTCGGGGGTACTAAGTCTAGGATAGATTACACATTGGACAGAGTAAGTTCCAAAAACTTAAACAATTCTGTGATCCCGGCCGATTTAACTTTAGGGAGGCCATTCCAAGTTACTAGGGTCTTCAGCGCGCGATTTATAAAGGCTCGACATTAAGCGTAGGTTTGCTTAAGTTTTATTCAGCGATGTAAGTACTCGCAAAATATATGTTTTTTCTTAAATGTACCTACTGTTACTCTTTTGCAAGAAATATTGAATTGCTTTTTATTTCATTTTATATATATAAGAGATCCCATTTGTGAACTCACTCATCATGA
Source organism: Drepana arcuata (assembly GCA_016069955.1). Classification (NCBI taxonomy): domain Eukaryota; kingdom Metazoa; phylum Arthropoda; class Insecta; order Lepidoptera; family Drepanidae; genus Drepana; species Drepana arcuata. The sequence goes on along the minus strand of JACCPG010003321.1, from coordinate 15,587 downwards.
AATCTCAAGAACTATAAGGCCGGTGTAGAGGTCAGCTAAGAACGGATTTTATGAAACAATTTTTTTTTAGAACAAGTTTTTCAACATAGGGGAAGCAATAGTTGAAAAACGTGATTTTTTTTTACTTTTTCACCCGGGCGAAGCTGGGCGGGACAGCTAGTTATTTATAAATGTAGTACAGTAGTACAGAACAGAAAGAGACTGATGAATGTGGACGAAGCGAAAGAGGTATGCAAGACTAGAGAGAACTGGCGCTCTATTATCTCTGAGTACCCTGTTAGGGACTCGGCGTGATGAAATTTTTGTATTTATAAATGTAGTATATTCTTGGCACCCGTGAGGTTTACGTAGGCAATTTGGAAGTCAAGCTTGAGGCAACGCTACATATAGACAACGCCTATATGTAGCGATGGGCTAGGTGGTACCGTCCGTCACCCCAAACTCAAAGGACCTTGACCTCGTATTGAACAAGTTATATAATGTAAGTAAAATAGCTTGCAATACGACTTAAATCATAGCACGCAATTAAACACATGTATATCGTCACGCCTTTCCAAAAGGGGCCCCGAAGGGATATGCAGAGGTGGGAATTAACACGATGGACTCGCCATCTGTCACATTGGCATCTAAAATATATCTCTCGCGGAAAGTTGGTGTGGGGGTACTACGTATACACCTCTGCCTACCCCTTCGGGGACCCTTGTGGGAAGGCGTGAGGAATGAACAAATTCCCACACATCCACTTTCGGCGGACATAATTATACCTGTATTTATGGTCCCATAGTGACAGATAGACGAATACGTCTTTGAATTTCTTCTCAAGTGTATGTAAGTTTGTGGATTATATTCTTCACCGTAAAGCTCGTGGTGTTGCCAATTACTTCTTAAGCTTAAAAATACTTCGGTACTGTCGGGATATGTATGTCGAGATATCTTGCAACCTTGGTGTTGCACGCGATTACTTGAACTACTTTAGCGTAGGATAGGAAAAATTGAGACGAACAAAAAATATTTTGGTACAATTGTATTAAAAAAAACATTTTGCGATGCACACACCATTTATTCTTAACATTAGATGTTCTATTAAAAATAAGAAGGCAATACATAAACGGAATTAGAATCAAGAAGCGTGAAATTCGCGGCTGTAACGTTTTTATAATGAGATGTTTGTTACGGCTAAGGGACGCCTTGTCTTGAGAATTTAAGTGAATTTTAATTCACTTTCGAAGGAATGAATAGCTCGGTACTGCGCAACGAAAAATAATTAAAATACCTTTAAGAAAGACAAAATCAAGGTTTGTTTATTTCGAAATGTAAATTTGCACCGAAAAATGCTTTTATTTATGTAGGCAGAAATATATTATACTAGGAATCCCGTCTACGGGACCCGCTTGAGCGATACCAGCAAAATAACACAATACCAGCGCCACTTACAGGCTACAATAGTAAATATTAAACATCCAGAGATCGATGCAACTACACACACAAAAAAATACAAATCTGTTATTCTATTCTGGAGTTTTTGTGTGACGAACGGCGAAAGATCAAAATTGTTTCTTATAATAAATAATAATAATATCCTCACGCCTTCCCACAAGGGTCCCCGAAGAGGTAGGCAGAGGTGTATAGGTAATACCCACACACCCACTTTCCGCCGAGCTTACTCAAGCACGACTATACATACGCCTTTGAATTTCTTCTCAGACGTATGCAGGTTTCCTCACGATGTTTTCCTTCACCGTAAAGCTCATAGTGTGACTTATCACTGTACTTAAGTTCAGAAAAACTCATTGGTACAGTCGGGATTCGAACTTGCGATCTTTGTGTCGCAGGCAACTGCTCGAACTCGGCCACCACAGCTCTTCAACAAAAATTTAACAATTTACTCAATAAAATATGACATGATATGCCTATCTGTTGGTCTCTTAGTGAAGTGTTAGTAATTTGTGTTATATCGGCTATATTGTAAGTATTTATTATACTAGTGGCCGAGGGGTCAAAATCAAGGTTCAGTACATTATCAGATCATCACCACGAGCTTTACGCTGGAGGAAATTATCGTTAAAGAACCGGAATGTTTTTAAGAGAAAATCAAAGCTTTATGTATAATCTTCATCTGTCATATTTGCTTTCGAAGATCCTTGTCATGAGGCGTGAAGTTAATAGTTTAGCTGGTTTCCATAATATTATTTGGTACAACTAAATATGACAGGTTAAACAAAATCTTTAGCCCAGAACAGGACGTGAAATCGAGTGATTCACCAGATTACGCAGGTACCATGACTTCAAGAAAGTTCAAGTATTTATATTTCTGCTTAAATTTCCCTTCCATCCTGCCGATGATTCAAACTAAATATAACAAATTTATTAAACTTGGCCTTAGATAAACAGAAATATGGAAAATAATGTTCCACCAATCAACAAACAGGATTCAAACGAATAATTGAGTAAACAAGCCGGATTTCTCTCGGTAACTGATCTCTAACTACACTCAACTTGAATCGCTTTAATGTTTATTTAAATCATTAGGCTTAGGACCTCTTTGTTTATATTCAAGTTGGAATCGAGCCTCGGCGTCGTGGAAAATAGGTATTTTATGTAATTATAAGTGTCGTAAGCCACGGTAGTCGAGTGATTGAAATAGTCGCCTGCAACACAAATATTGCAAGCTCGAAACCCGACTGTGTCAATGCGTTTTTTCTGAAGTGTACATAAACTGATTTATGACATTACGAACTTTACGGTTGAGGAAAACATCGTCTCGAAATCAGCATACTTCTGAGAAGAAATTCAAAGACGTATGTGAAGTCGTGCTGAGAAACGGCTATGGATTATCGCCGTTTCTCAGCATCTCATCGGCACTGTCATATCGGCAACTAAATATATCTCCGTCGCCTACCTACCTCTTCGAGGACCCTTGCGACGTGGCGTGAAAATGTGCAGGTTTTTTTAACCGAAATTAATTCGTATTGAAAAGTAACAAAAGTGATTACTTTATCTCCATAAAGACTAAATGAGTATTCATCTATCGAGAGAATGAGTGTACTCGAGGTCCATCACGGTCTCCTAATTCTGATTTAATGGCTCTTACAGAATACGCCTCCGAGTGATTACCGGCAGGTCATTTTTACAGAGCCAGTAACCATAGTACATAAAGACATCAGCAGCATAAAATTTTATTTTTGTTAAGCCAAAACTTTGTTTAGTTCATCATCATAAATTTAAGCGCGTCCCTTGATGGCGTCTCGGTTGCAATTCCTTCCATTTGCTGTTGTCCAGAATAATCTCTTTGATCTCACCGAGAGAGATATTTTTTGTTTGATCTGACTCAAATATATGAATTTCAGTGTACCTCACGCCTTCCCACAAGGGTCCCCGAAGGGGTAGGCAGAGATGTATAGGTAATACCCACACACCCACTTTCCGCCAGAGGTATATTAGGTGCTAACGTGACAGATGGCGAGTCCATCGCCGTTACTCAAGCACGACTGTACATATGCCTTTGAATTTCTTCTCAGACGTATGCAGGTTTCCTCACGATGTTTTCCTTCACCGTAAAGCTCGTGGTGTGACTAATCACTGTACTTAAGTTCAGAAAAACTCATTGGTACAGTCGGGATTCGAACTTGCGACCTTTGCGTCGCAGGCAACTGCTCAAACCACTCGACCACCACGGCTTTTTTTACCCTTTCACCTTCACCTATTTCACCATTTTGTCATTGCCCAATGATAAACAATAAACACAGACAATTTACATACTTTATATAAATTGGAACGTAAAGTATTGTTTTTTCATATACCCCACGTACACGTGCCTACTAACAAACCAGTTTAGCTACTGCATGTGTCTTTATTGTGTTTTTTGTACCGATGGTACGGTAATTATGAAAATCATTAATTTTCGCTCGATTTAACCAGAATTCAGCGCGGACACAGCCGATCCGGTATGTAAATTCCACAGTTCCTGGTTCGCAACTTTGAGCTTCGCTTGCAGTTTTTAAATAAGTCTGAATTATATATCTATTGTTTGTTTTTACATCTATGGAAGTATTTTTCCTATTCATAGCACAAGACATTTTCCCTCAAGGGTCCCCGAAGGAGTACAAAGGAAAAGGAAAAGGTACACGGAACCGTGTTACATATCTGCCATATGTAACACAGCACCCTCTTTTTGCCTGAAATATTTAGGTGCCAACGTGACACATGGCGAGCGTTCACCATATGTGCTGTGTCGTTTTCTATCCCCGTTTCTCATACACTGTTCATGTACTGTACATAAATAATAAGACAAGCTTTACGAAGGGGTAAGCAGAAGTGTAAAGATGCACCCACTTTCGATTCGATCAGAGTCTTGTTTTAGGTGTCAACGTGACATGTTATTGAAGGACGGAAATGCTGTATATGTAAATGTTTAAATTTCTTCGCAAGCGTATGCAGAATTACTCCCGATACCTTCCTCGTTCGTAATCATCGTGGTCCTACATTGCACGTACATAAGTTTAATTACAGTACAGTTGGGATGCGGACGTAAGCAAGAGTAAGTAAGTCTAAAGCGAACTGGTATTTTTGTTTGTATTGCAGCCGGCTGCTCGCGGCCCCACTCACTCTACTTCTGGCGTCGAATCTCATCATTGCAGATTCGATCTGAGATCATTACCCCGCACATTTTTCGAAGAGATCGCATCTCATCTAAATTTATGCTATTTTCATGCTTCCTCTGACAAAACCAGGATTCGCTGCCGTACAATAAGGTAGGGACCAATATTGCGTCGTGGACAGCAACTCGAGCTTTTTGCTCAGAGTTTTACTACCCATCAACGGTGATATGGCCTTTACTTAAATAGTCGCAGTTATCCTATGGGTCTGTAAATACGTAATAATAAGTAGTTATGAGAGAAAATAAACAATTTGCATAACAGCTCAACACAATATAAGCATGAAACCGCAGGACGTGTAAAAATACATTTTGTAATTTCACACGCAGCGTCGGTATTACAACCACCTGTTGTCGAGCACAGTAATGTAATTTAAGCGTGAAACATGCTTTTAATGATACCCTTTCACATTGTTTATTTATATTATTTACATTTTTAAACTCAGGCGTTCGGTGAATGTACTTTTTAATGCTCAAGTATCAAAACGCGTAAGTTCTATTACATCTGGCAGGTTAATTAATGAATGCGTTGCAATACCATTCATTCGTTGCAGTCGTTGGAACAGTATTTATTTAACAAAAGAAAACGATGATCAATTATGTTTGTTAAATTTATTTATTTATTTATTTATTTTATAAGGCTTACCAACTAGTATACATACAAACTCTTTTTCGTATAGACATTAAACTAACAATTGTAATTGTATGTAACTAAATTATAGGTTAGCACAACATTTTTAAATAAGTTTCACAATACATTTACTATTTCTAAATAACATAAACTAAAAAAGAAGAAGTTAACAAACGGATATTAATGAATTTTGAAAAACTGTATATAATATAATGAATTAGTAATCAACATTTTATCATTGAAGCGTGTTTTTTAAATTGGACTATACCGTCTGAAAAAATGTCTACATCTACAGACTGAAACAAGCTATTATAAGTTCTGAGAACTGCAAGCATTGGAACATTTTGACCAAATTTATTTGACCTAGAAATTATATGAAAAGGCTGATAGTTACTGAGTCGTGCCCCACATCTTGGAACTTTTATGTTAACGTCACTAAGCAGAGAAGGACAGTCAATGTAATTATTCAAAACCTTATATAAGAACATAAGGCTCAGCTGCTTATTCCTTTGATATAAAGTATGCATATGGAAATATTGCAGTCTTCCCTCATAGCTCCCAATTTGATATTTAATCCCCGATATATACGCTAGTTTATTTATAAAGACTCGTTGTATTTTTTCTATTCTATATCATTTTGGTAGTAAGGATACCATGCCATACTACAATAGTCGATGGTACTTCTAACTAAAGAAAAGTACAACGTTTTTAATGCTTTTATAGATCTAAAATCTTTTGTTTGCCGATGTATAAAATATTGTATTGATAGACATTTTTTTGAAATTTTGTTAATATGACTTTTAAATTTTAACTCTGAATCTACTATTACACCCAAATCAACAACTTCTGTAACTTCCTTCAAAATCACATTATTAATGTAATATTTTGTTTGAAATTTGTTTTTCTTTCGGCTAAACTTGATATGGTAACATTTACTAATATTTAGTTCCATTACATTAATTTCACACCATTTGTTTAACTTATTTAATTCATTTTGTAAAATATCTTTATCCATAGTAGTTTTAATTACTCTTGAAATTTTTAAATCATCAGCATAAAGCTCAAAATTTGAGTCAGTTATGATGCTCTTGATGTCATTAATGAACATAATGAATAAGAGAGGTCCCAGGTGAGACCCTTGTGGCACTCCCGAGGTAGCAGTAAAAATAGCTGAACTGTAACCATTTAATACCACTTTTTGAGTCCTATCTGCTAAATAAGACCGAAACCATTTAAGTAGTGTTCCGTATATGCCAAACTGAGAGTGCAGCTTAAAAATTAATCGTTCATGGTTAACTTTATCAAAAGCTTTACTGAAATCACTATAAATAGCGTCGACTTCATTTCCGTTGCTAATTGTGATGAGGTTGGTAGCTGTAGATCTCTTCCTAAAGAAACCATGTTGATTATCGCTGATAATAGATCGAATGTGCCAGGAAATATAAGGACAAATTAAGGATTCAAATACCTTCGCTATCGTAGGTAAAATACTAATAGGCCTATAATTCTTGATAAAAGTTTTATCACCTGTTTTGGGTATAGGAACTATTATGGCTCTTTTCCAGGAGTTTGGACATGAACCACTAGACAACGATCCATTAAACAAGATATAGAGAGGACTGGACAATTCCTTTGCACATTCCTTATAAAATACTGGTGGGATTCCATCATGGCCTGCTCCTTTAGATATATCCAGACATTTTAATTTTTTAATAATCTGAGATTTTGATATATAAATTTGACCAAGACTAGCTTCTGTAACTTTTATATCTTTTATAGATTTATTTTTAACTACTGAACTTGTAGATGTATAAACAGATGAAAAATGTTTCGCAAATAGGTCACTTATATGTTGACTATCGGAAGCAGTGATGTTATCAAGTTTCATAATATCCGGTATTGTACTTTTATTTGTTCTTTTACTTTTTATATAGGTCCAGAAATACTTTGGATTTTTAATAACATTTTCTTCTACCTTTGTCCTATATTCTTTATATGCACTATTTATTAGTTTTTGGCATCGACTTCTAAGCAATTTAAATTGATATTCGTCTAATTTATTTTTGTATTTGATAGCTTTTCTTCTGTACTTTTCCTTTTCATTCAAGATTTTAATCAAATTTTTATTAAACCAAGGGGGATAGTTGCTGTAACGTTTTCTACTAACCGGTACATGTTTTTCTATAATATCTTTTACTATTTGATTAAAGTTATTTTCCGCCTTGTCAATACCATTGCTAAGATCTAATTTATCCTCCCAATCAATAATTTTTAATCTTTCTCTAATCAAACTGTAATCAGCTTTGTGAAAATTACGATTCTTGAATTGCTTGCAATCTAGTATTATGGGTTTACGAATATTGATTTCAATTTCTAATGGCGGATGATGTTGATCAACTTTAGAAATAGGATCATTAACTTTAATGATTTCGATGTTATCGGTAATATTTGACAAAAACAGATCTAAAATTTTATTATGATCGTTATAAATATAGTTGAATTGTTTCAGTCCATTCATTGACAAAAAGTCCACCAAAGAATATCCCAATATATTATTATAATTTTCCGGATTTGTAGAATTATTTGTACTTTTCATCCAGTTTATGCTGCTAACATTAAAATCTCCAACAATTATCACGTCATCGTCTAAATGCTCAATGACAGTGGTAGCTTTATGTGTAAACTGTTCTAAAGTATCAACGGTAACTGGAGGGGGTATATAAACAGTGCATAAATGCATATTTCTTGTACTATGCCCATTTGGAATTTTTATAGTAACCCAAATATCTTCTAAATTACTTTCAAATGAATGGTTCCTTATAGCTCTAAAAGATTTATCTACGGCAATAACAACACCTCCTCCTTCTTTTTTGTGACTGTTAAATGAACTAGATTGTCTGTCCCTTCTAAATATGTGGTATCTCAGGTCAAATAATTCAGCATCGAGAACATTTTCGTTTAACCATGATTCAGTTATGATAAGTATATGATAACTACATGCTAGAACATTGGTATGAATTTCACTCAGCTTAGTTTTCATACCTCTAATATTCTGATAGTACAAAGTTAAATTACCAAATGTAGAATATTTGAACACAAAAATAATTTTTTAAATAATGAGGGAAAATATTTAATCAAGATTCCTTAGAGCGTCCATACTTGAGATGACCCTCACCGGCGAGCCTTCATCCTTCCTTACAAATATTCTGCCATTTCGCACCCAGACAAATTTAAAACTTTTCTCTTTGGCAGCTATGCGGGTTGCAGCGTGTAAGGATTTATTCGCTTGGGTCAAGTGCTCTCCGAGATATATTGGTGATGGATTGTCTGCAATGCCCAATAAAGCTGCATTCAATTTATTTTTTGGGTTGTTCTTGTTGTAAGTGAAAACAGCTGCTAGAAGGTTATCTCTCTTAAGCTTGCTTGGAAATTTACAAATTACAGTTCTGGGTTGCTTAGTCGATTGATCCATTTTTTGCACCCGAGTGCAAGTTAGTATTTCGGCCTCATCTAAGGGATAGTCAACGACCCGACATAACTGCATCATGGTGTTGACGAGGTTCTCTTGCCTATGTTCTGGCAAGCAATGTATTTCTACATTTGCCTGCCGGGCATCTTGTTCCATATCAGATATTTTTGTTTCTAACAACTTTACTTTTTGGGATAAATCGTTAAATTCTGTTGTAATGTTTTTTGTTTCTGCAGAATATTTATCCAAACTCTTCTGGAAATCGTCATATTGAGAACTTATAAAATTTACTGAGTCCTCCAGGGAAGATATTTTGTCTCGGATTACTGAGAATTCAGAGTTTATTATTTCTCTTATTACCACGGGCAGTTCCGTTCGTATTATATCGGTGATCTCTCCGCGTAATTTATCTATGTTATTGCAGGAACAATTAGAGCTGTTGTTACTGTTTTCGGAAATTCTTTGCCGACGTATTGTGATATTACTCAGTGCATCCGGGCTTGGTTTGTTCGGGCTATCCATAGTTTAAGATACCACAAGAGATTTTCCACAGCGACAATTATTTTTTTTATTTAAAATAGAAGAATATTTTTACATAAATTTATAAGGTATAGTGGTATACTTGTTGGTGTTTTGCATCGCCATCTAGCGAGTGTATTTTTTCTGTGCCAAGAAACCTCGATGGTGTATGCATAACAACTCGCTAAAGTTTCATCAAAATCGGATGAATAGTCTATCAGTGCATAGAGGAAGTCCACGTTCTAACAACGTAGATACTTCTCCAGGTGTTGCTAGCGTCAACAGACAAAGGTAACCGCTTACTATCAAACGAAATGTATGATTAAAAATAAAGCTCTCTGTGCGAAAAAAAATACACTGGTGTAGACCAAAGCGTTACCCCAACGCTTAAACTTGGGGATAACTTGGATCCCCGGTCACTACTGCTCTCAATGTTAATAAAGAAACGTTGTATGTAATGAGCTCGGACCTACACTTTGGCTCTCAATTTTGCAGTCAGTATTTTAGTAGCGATCGACATAAAACAAGTTTGAGATTATCTTTTTTTGTTTCCAATTTCAAAATAGATCTAGTTCGAGTTTCAAACAAATCACAACTCGCTCTCTAAAAAGGTAGAGTGTGACCTCTTTCGCTAAGGGGGTTAAGAGGAAAGAGTTTTTTCTAGACTTGTAGGAGGAATATTAGCGTAATCTCGATATCCTCTGCTGGTGGTGTAATTAATCACAGAGCTTTCGTTAATCAACAAATTCAGTCGTGAAATTCAAACTGGCATCGTTTGCATTGCAAGCTACCAATCCAACCAACCGCCCACCGCAACAACCCAAGTCAAGCCACGAAAACGAGCAAGCGGTCAATTATTACGGTTCCTTTTCCATCACGACATTGAGATGGAAACACCGCTATTCCAGCCTAGTGCGTAGCAATCCTCGTTTAACGCTTAATGCTGTGCATGTTTTTGTATTTAACTTGGAAACTATGGCTTCTTTTCTTTTCTCTATAGTAGCTGTTGATTTCAATAGTACTTTGGTTGCCAAGCACAAAGAATGCATTTAAGTTGTTTTCTATGGCTTTCCGTTTGCTTGGCTGACCCGAGGGTCACGAGACACCGCCGCAAGCCGTAATTCTAGGTAAACTTTTACAGATGCGCAAATACCACAGTTAGGCCTACCATTAAAATAATAGAACATAAGTAGACTAATATTCTCACGAAGTAAACAAAATACATAGCGAAAGCACTTACCATTACCGAGAAAAAAAAATTGTGCATCAGTTCTCGTTCACACTTCACAATCACTTTATGGATTTGATACACTACAAAAAAGGAATTAAATACATAAAAAAACAATTACTATGCAACATAGTACGTTTAAAGCCTTTTCTAAAAGGTATCACACTTGTTTTCTTATATTACAATTGCATTTGAAATGTGAGACGACATAATGACACGTGCGCACTGACGCTTTTTTCACTACATACCCACCTTCGACCATTTTTTTCTTTTTTTTTTCTCAATGTTGGAATCTGACGTTTTAGTTTCATTTGACAGATAATTTTACAAGGAGGCAGTGTAGATAAATAAAACTGGACCATAAGCAACCAGAAACAGCAAGTTTGAATAAAATTGTCGATTGGCAAGCAGAGCGCGCAATGTCAAATGTGTGTTGAGGTTTTCCTTGGAGAGTACAGCATGGAGTTCTTTTGCTGGTGTTGCAAGCGTCTGTAGGTGGCGGTAACCGCTTACTATCAGGCGGACCGCAGGCTTGTTTGCACTCTTGTGGAATAAAAAAAAATTTTACAACTGAATACCTTTAGCAATGGAGGTTGGAGTTACGGTCCCGATTTCATAGCCCTTAGTCTGTGTTGGATTTGGGAAATCTCTAACCAAACCGACTGAAAGCCTGTATTATGGACAAGATATGCTTTATGTATAATTTAATTGATACAGTTTACAGCTGCGTTACCCCCCCGCCCTCTCCCCCCCCCCCCCGCGGCTCTTCTCTGCAACGCCGTCTGTTGACAAATGTCATTGCAGTTTTTCGTTTGCGACTAGGCATGCGTTAATGGATTTCTTCAGAAACTTCTACTACTACTCTCCTCATTTAGTACAAAGCTCGTGGTAAGACACTTAAGTCCGGAAAAAATCATAAGTACAGTCGAGATTCAAACTTAGAATAATTGCATTGCAAGAGACTACTTGAGTCACTACGCCACGCTCTTACCGCTTATGCATGTAGCCTGTTATAACTTAAGTAATGTTCTTAAGCGCACATTCATCTGGTTGTACCATCTGGGCACTACGTTTCAAACTGGTAGATAAACTTCGATTAAGAGGAGGGTCCGGCGCTTAGTTAATTTAGACGGTGCGATCCGACGAATTTTGGAACGAAGCTTTTTGATCTCTTAAGTTACCTCATTCTAACAACATTGTTATTTTTAAGCTATTGTATAGCTTTTATCGCGGATTTTGAGCGCGGCGAACGAAAATAAAACCTAACACCTTCAAAATTTAAACACATTCGAATATAGAACAGTTCCAAATTCAAAATTGCCGGGAAAAATGGAAACGACAGAACTTAAAAGGCTTGCCTAGTACGTAAGCAGCTGTTTGTGAGAAAGTATATAGGTGTATTGTATAAGTTGATAAAAAATGCTATGCCATGGCTTTATCGCGGCAGTCCCCGAGTGCCAAGCATTTTTTTTAAGCTTATTTTCTACAAAAATTAACGATAAGCCTAAGGCTTGTCTGATGGTAAGCGGTTATTTCTACCTTTAAATCCAAGCAATACCTGTGTCAGTAGCGACAGGGTCTAGCAACAAATTTTGTCTTTGGTATATACCTACTTTGTAAAGTTAAATTTGTAGAATTAGCGCATGTATAATTGACACCTGGCTTTACATGAGATCCTATTTGAAATTTTTGAAGCCCTGGCATAAATTTTTATATATATTATTTGGCTGTGGAATGAGCTCCCCGTTGAGGTTTTCCTCTGGAGAGTACAGCATGGAGTTCTTCAAGAAGGGTGTGAAAATATTCCTGCAGGGTCGGCAACGCGCGAGTGATACCCCTGGTGTTGCAAGCGTCCATAGGCGGCGGTAACCGCTTACCATCAGGCGGACCGCATGCTTGTTTGTCACCCATGTGGTATAAAAAAAAACATGCGACAAATAGCAAGTCTATCGTCGTTCCTCATATTGCCTATACATATATCTTGGAATCTCTTTTCTAACGTATGCAGGTTTCCTCTCGATCTATGAAAATATATAACAGTATAATGTTGGTGCCACAGCCGTGGTGGCCGAGTGGTTCGAGCAGTTGCCTGCGACACAAAGATCGCAAGTTCGAATCCCGACTGTACCAATGAGTTTTTCTGAACTTAAGTACAGTGATTAGTCACACCACGAGCTTTACGGTGAAGGAAAACATCGTGAGGAAACCTGCATACGTCTGAGAAGAAATTCAAATGCGTATGTATAGTCGTGCTTGAGTAACGGCGATGGACTCGCCATCTGTCACGTTGGCACCTATTATATCTGGCGGAAAGTGGGTGTGTGGGTATTACCTATACATCTTTGCCTACCCCTTCGGGGACCCTTGTGGGAAGGCGTGAGGATATATAATGTTGAATATTCGTGTCCGGTCGCAATGTATAACGATACCAATCGCAGTTCCCGTTGATTAGAGAGCCGGCAACTATACCGATAGATAATGAGGACAGTTCGTGGTTAGGTTGGTCTGTCTGTTAGTTCTCAATACTTATTATGTACTAGCGATCCGCCCCGGCTTCGGGTGCAATGTAGATGCTATTAATATGTTAGCCATTGCGGACGTTTTTTCGATCTTTTTAAGATATACAATTCTTTAGTACATTTAGCTGATCTATATTGTAAGGCTTAAGCAGATCTAGCTGATTAAGCGTTTGCGATTTAACCGAACAACAATATGTTATGATATGATCCAACCAATAAAATCCAACCCTGACTGTACCAATGAGTTTTACTGAACTTAAGTACAATAATTAATCACAATTTGACTTTACGGTGTAGAAAAACATCAAGACGAAACCTGCAGACGTTTGAGAAGCAATCCAAGATGTATAATGCATTTTCTTTTTCTTTTCTTTTTTTTTCAAGCACGACTGCTTGAAGAAAGAAAGTAGAAATTCATGCTAGCACCTAAAATATATCTCCAGCGGATAGTGGGCGTGTGGGTACTACCTATTCACCCCTTGCCTACCCCTTTGGGCACCCTTGTAGGTGCGAAAGCTTGAAGATATATCGAGCATAAAGTTAGATCAAAATACAATAATAAAATATAATACATAGAAGGTAAAGTAATGAAGAATAATTTAAAACGCTAGAATATTTTGTTTTATCCCGGAGCTTTCTAGCAAAACTTTATAATGAAATTAAACTAACCCAAGCACATAACAGTACGCGTTTGTTAACTTTAATTTTGATCCGGTATTTTCTGCCTCAAACTGGATTTAGCTGCAATTAGGTGGTTGAAATGCTCACTCGACGAGAGCGTCGCTTTACTTAGTCCTAAGTGGCATTTCCATCGTCTTGGAGCTTAACGGTAAAATAAACAAAAAAAACCCGCTTGAGTCAACGGTAAGTATATTGGACACTTCAGTAATTTCACCGTTTCCTATGTAAAAGGCCAGGGCGCAATGTTAGAATCGATCCGGTAAAAAGTATATTGATGGTAATTTATTTCATTTAGCAAAGTGAGAATGGACGGACTGCTATGAATTATTCACAGAATTCTTGGCGAGCCATCCTTTTGCTGCGACCACTCGGTATATTGACTCGCGTCGTGTTTGTTTAACAGTTATTGCTACATTCCCAGCTTTGTAAAGTGGTTCCAAGGATTTATTTATATACACTACTAGCAGACCCGGCCACGCGTTGTAAATAAATAAATAAATACTTACCTCAATCCAGTCAACAGATATCGCCATCTGTTAGCATCGTTTGGAGCTAACAGATAATTGTGACTGTCAAATAATAGACAAATAATTTGCAATAAAATAATATTGCGGCTTTAAATTGAGATGTTAACTATTCTTTATCTTTCAAGTTGGATCAAATTTCACATGGTGTGCAAATTTCATTGTGGCTTAGTAGTTTAGGAGTCCATCGCGGACAAACAACGTGCACCTAATTTATCTATATCTATACTTAATATTATAAAGTGAAAAGATTTGACTGTTTGTTCGTTTGTATTGAATAGGCTCCGAAAGTACTGGACCTATTTGAAAAATTATTTCTAGCTAAAGCTACATTCACTCTGAGTGACATAGGCTATATTTTCTTTTATAAAAATGTCCACCCGTGCGAAGCCGGGACGGACCGCTAGTTACCTATAATTCTGTGCCCCGCAGTTTTACCTGAGTGAAATTTTAATTCAATAGTTTTTTTCTGATCCACTGTGTTAACCCAAATAATCGCTTTATAAGTACATGCATACATACATATCATCACGCCAAGTCCCTAACGGGGTAGGCAGAGAGTATAGAGCGCCAGTTCTCTCTAGACTTACATACCTCTTTCGCTTGTCCACATTCATCAGTCTCTTCATACATGCTCGTCAGTTTCGAGTACTGTTAACGTTCCCTTTGTAAGTAGTTTTTACAAAAACCGTATAATAAAACTTGCTGTAGCCCGCAGTTTTACCAGCGTAAAGTTTGATAATCTAAAAGATACATGCAGCCCAAGTGAGAACTATAGATAGTGCATCCACGAAGACGCGCCCCACTATTCATCGCTATAGTTTATAGTAAGTATGCAACGTTCCACTAATGTTTTGTTAATAATGTCGGTACACACTGATCACCTATGGGAGCACACACACACTACCATTAATAGACTCGGGTCATACTCCCCGCACCGCGCGATCCCCTCTAGTAGCAATAGGTGGGGCGCGTCTTCGTGGACTGTTACGCTCTCATTGCGTTCAGTGAGGGTCTGGGTGGTATGAGCGTATTTAAAATTACTTTCCCTTTTATATATCGAATGTGCGACAAAAGCGTCTCAATCTTCTAAACAAAAAAGGGTCGCAATTTTTGCCTGTCCAAGCAATCTCTCCGTTGAATTTGGCCTAAGCTAGAGATTACCCTGACATGTAAGGAGCTAAATTGTGTAGCGATGGACCTTTGGATAAGACTAGAATTAATTATGTTACTTTATTAGAGAAATTTTGATGGGGTGTAAAACGATAGTAAACTTTTATCTACATATACATACATACATATCATCACGCCAAGTCCCTAACGGGTAGGCAGAGAGTATAGAGCGCCAGTTCTCTCTTACAT
>JACCPG010003320.1:0-21217 GCA_016069955.1 Drepana arcuata | reverse complement strand
CGCTAAAAGTACGACATGAATATTTGACTTTTATAATTACATGTGTGTTGTATGATGATGTAATTGTAATGTTCTAGTTATTAACAAAATAATAATAACGCAACAACATATTCATTGTTGCCCAGAAGGATCTCCGGTAGACAGAAGTGTATCATTACCTAGCAAGAGATATCTAAATGCCAACCTGGCAGATGGCAGAATTCACAAGATGTTAATTATAAATCAAATGCTTACTTTTTATGGAGTCACCTAGAAATCTAACCTTAATTATTTAACTGCACTGGTATATTTTATAATTTGAATAATACAATTGTTTGTATCTCAATTGCTAGTACTAGCGGCTGCAAAATTAATGACATTTACAGTTACATCTTCATCTACACCAACCGATCGCTAGGCGCGGTGTAGATCCGTGAAAGCGAATAATTTTCCTCAACGCCACTGCGGCTAACAGGCGTGCCCGAAAAGTAATTAAAACTCCAATTGACAATTACCGGTGTCCTTGCAATGAGGTCGCCACGCACAATGCAATAATTCACGGCCTAGAAGCTATGGATAGTTTGGGCCTTAAGAGTTTACCAGACGGGCCTCTTAGTGAAAGCTAAATTGCAGTTCCAATTCAGACGTTAAATTGTTACTAGGGATTGAGACCCATTCTAATGGCTGTGCATAACTTGGGCAAGCAATCACTCCTTACCAGTCGCGTGACTTTGCTGACTACATCTTCATTGATGCAGACCTCAATTAGCATCTACTTGAATGATTCACAGTTTAGATGTAGTCGTTATCTACGTCATTGCTTTTACCAGAATATTGTGGGTTACATTGGGTGTTACGACATCAAACCCTATTAACTGGGCTGAATTAATATACGGTAGGGCTCTTAACTATATATTTAAGTATCTTCTAATTGAGCATATTAAGGCATTTAAGGAGTAAAAAAAGCAAGATTGCAGATTCGAACTTGGTTTGAACCAATTAGATTTTTTTACACCCTTAAGTAAAATTACTTTCTCACACCATGAGCTTAACGGTGTAGATAAACACCGTATCGAATCCTGTCTATGTTTAAGAAGGAATAGATTACAAAGACGTAGTTATGTACAGTCGTACTTAAGTAACGGAACTTAACATAAGTTACAGTCGCACCGAACTTGCGTTACGACCCAATCTCATAAGTAAGTCGTCGATTTGAAAGCAATTCTAATCAGGGACCCGAAGGTCTCGGACAAGAAATCAAGTGAAGCCAAGATAATCAGGTGGCCCTTATTGGTTGCATTGTAGGGGCTCCGTCGACTGTGAATTGATTGAATTTGCCACAGCATGCGTGAAAATAGGACGCCGGCTATTGTGCGATGGATAGCGTTGGTTGGTTTCGTAACTCTTATTCAAGAGAAACAGGATCATCAGTAAATATTATTATTGTTCCAATATAAAAAATTAAAGCTCATATTGAAAATACTCACCCAAAAAGGAATTATGAACAAGCCATATGTACTTTCTACTGAAAGCCTTAGAAGATAAGTTGTTAGGCCACTTGAATCAATTTTCCTTTCAACAGTTCTTAGTATGTTCATTCATACTCAGTTGACTAAAACATAGTTCTAATCAATGGGCTTTTTGTTTAGAGTTATGAGTATGTAAGTTGTTAGACTATTGAAGAACGAATTGTATTCCTCGCTTCATTGTCTTGTAAGTTATCGTTAGAAGCCTCACTAATAGGCATTACATGTGTGGCACCAGCTTATGTAAATATCACACAAACACGTGAAAGTGCTATACGCCGTGTTACGCGCCATCTTACCTTAATTCCGTCTCAATTTCAGTCCAATTAGAAGGAGGGCATGAAATCTTGATCGTTAATGAATGATTAGAAACGTCAGATCTTCTCATACATACATATCATCACGCCGAGTCCCTAACGCGGTAGGCAGAGAGTATAGAGCCCCAGTTCTCTCAAGACCTACATAACTCTTTCGCTTCGTCCACATTCACCATACACGCTCGTCGGTTTCGATTAGTCTTGACGTTCCCGTCCATCCAGGTACATGGAACGTGGTCTTGTTCTGCCTCTTCTTGCACACAATTTTGTTTTGTATATCTGTTTCGTCAGTCTTTCTTCACTCATCCTTTCTATAAGTCCAAAGTCCAAACCAATGTAACATGCCTTTCTTCATCTTTAGAATCACGCCCTCATTCACGCCAGTTGATTTGCGAATTCATTGCGGATTCGATCTAAGATCGTTACTCCGCACAATGACTAAAAAGTTAATAAGATACTTTACTAATATTATAAGGGGCATCAGTTTGTTTGTTTGAACGCTAGTCTCTACGACAAGGACACGACTGAAACCTCCGGGCACAGCTAGTGTTAGAGAAAATCCAATGTTCCTAACAATATTAAATGTGTCTGTTTTCTGGTGCGCCCATGCGTGAAGTCTGTAAATTGACTGGAGATTAACCAAATTTCTTTGTTGATGATAAGTATTCCCCAGTAGACAATTTTAAATTGCAAAAGTTTGAGACTCATGGGCTTAAACGCGATACATTACATGTAATGAAGTGAAATAATTAATTTGCTCCTAGAGAATCTAATGAAACGATTTACATTGTAAACGACTTGGTAATTGTTTGGTAAGTAAAAGCCACGACGCCGCGGCTTTGTTCCAATACAAAGCATTATGTTGGTGAAGGACGTTTGATGAACAAGGCTTACCACCAAAGCCTCCGAATTGCCTATCAACGTGTAACTAGACGCAAGCCTCCTGTTTGTCTTCGAACTCAATGCCTGTCAGATCCATTGCCTTTATTAAGGACGGCAGGGGGAGGACAAGGGAAAATTAATATCATCGCTTCATAAATCATCGATAAAATTGTGATATCAACGCCGGGACGCGCTGTAGTTTGACATTGAGCGCTAGGATAGGTTTTATCGATCGCGTTCCCGAAGGATTTTGTGCTCTTTTACAAATGCTAATAAAAATAGTACATAGTGTTTTTTATCTTTTTACTTTGTATCCACTTGAAACATGCCAAATACATATATTGAAACACAGTCGCGTGCATAAAAGGATATCCTGCTTATATTATAAATGCCGAAGCTTGTGAGCACGTTTGTTACTCTTTCACGCAAAAACTATTGAACGCAATTGGATGAAGCTTGGCACAGAAATTGGTACTGGATTAAGATATAGAGTGTTCCAGAAAAAACTACGAAGTTAAGTGCTAAGTAAAGTAAAGTTAGAGCGTGGTCTTGTTACAAATACATTTTGATACTTTATATGATACTTTTGTAAATACATAGATATCATCACGCGGAGTCATTTACAGACTCTTTCGCTTCATCCACGTTCATCAATCACATCATACATGCTCGCCGGTTTCACTTACTCTTGTTGACATTACAGTACTACAGCACTTTCGAGTAGTGTAGTACGATAATGATAATACTGCAACGGGAATCAAAGTAGTGCATTGTAGTAATTCATTCCCAAAGACATGTGTACCTACCTACCACAGGTAACATAGTGAGCCATTAGTGCAAGTGCAGAGGCCGGGTGACGTCACAGTCGTGCTCGAGGGCCCGCCGCTCGAGCCAACTAGGCCACTGGGGTACAGCATTGAACGGGATACAGTCACTGTTTTGTTTTGACCCTCGCGTGTTCGCGACTATATTTATTTGTATAAACCAACTGTTGTTGATGAGGTTGCTCATCAACATTATAACAAATATATCCAATAATTGCTTAAAGTAAAAGTCAAAATAGTAATATTGTCTTGATGTTTGTCCTTTATGCGTTCCAAAATCATTGATCAGGTTGTGATGAAACTTTGATAGGGTGTTCTGGGGACGCGAGGGGGTTCCTGGCCTGAAAGAAAAAAAAGCAACTCGCTAGATCTCTCGCTCGCAGATGGCGTCGCAAAACATCAACTTACCGTTCAATGGCTCGCAATGGAATTTGCGAGGCTTTGCAACGCGTGCCAGGTGTAGTTATATATAAATAAGTATATCATCACGCCGAGCGGTTCGGAGATCAAAGAGAGAAGAGCACCAGTTCTCTCTTGTCTTAGTTTCCGACTTCTGCCGCTCCATGTCTCGGGGGCGTGTCAACGGTCTATTTTTATACAGCTTTTTTTGAAAGTCGCTTATAATACTCAAGGCTATGTATTAAAATAATAACGGCATTCCATTTTCTGTGAAAGCAGGATATAAAGAAATTTGGATTATCGTTATGCAATGCACAATTTGTCAAGGCTGTTTTATCCCAGCATAAATTAGACGTCACATTATATCGTGCGACTGGCGCTAATCGTTTTAGCGCGTTTTCCGGATCCGTCGACAACGAACTGTCAGCTCGGTACAAATTGTTCTAAGATATGATTCGTGGAGGGCATTTATTACAGCTCCGGTTTATCCTGTCTCGCTATCTTCGCTCTGATTATCCTGAATTGTGCTTTACTAAACTGTAGCTAGCATCAAGCAGCTTAGGTTAAGACTTGACTTAGCTTAGCTTAGGGCGAGTACGTGTATGTGGTATTATTACGTGGGGCAACTTAGAGACGTGTCGTCACGTGTGGTTGTACCAGATGTGTTCCAAAAATCTTTTGCTGCTGATATGTGCTGTTATGCTTGTCAACACGAATAAGCTGCAGTTTATTATACCTAACTACTATATACCTACATAATATCATCTCGGTATATAAATTCTTCGTGACTACTGTCCGTTACTCCTGTATCAAAATAAGTATAAGCATACGTACTAAAGGGTCCATTCATCCCCTCATAGGTCGCTCATTAGGCCCCGATCGGCGATTTCCCGAACTTTCCCTCGGCCGGATGTCCTGTTTCCGCAGTCTACCCGCAGTGATAGGAAATAGTTTTTTCAGCTGCGAACTTCTTAAGTAACCTTTTCTTAAATATTACAGAAGCTGTGTGTCCACACAAAATATAGCTCGTAGAAGTTGCTCTTAGAATAATAATTAGACAATGTTTCAATATGTTACGAATAGGTTTATTTAGAACTTATTTAGGAATAATTTAGTTTATAAAACAACTTGGCAAACAAGCGTACGGCGCGTCTGTGGCGATCTTAGCCTATAGCCTAGGACGCCTGCCATATCCGTACTATCACTGGCGTGTTTCTGAGAGAAGAGTACTTAGAATTATTTGTGAATGTGAGCATCATAAGAGAGGGGGAAAGTTTAGTCTTTGGTCGTCCACTTACGATCAAACCCCTATAATTTCTAAATTTTTCCTTAGATAATAATAAATACGTATAACTCAAGATACTCCTAGAGTGGTCAGCTGGTCTGATCCCGGATCGCATTACGTTATGTTAGATGATTCTGGTCACGGTCGCTACACATTTCTTGCCATATTTCAAACGTGGTGCACCAATAAAACTGCGCTTCTGCTTCTTTCTTTAAAGACATTGCGCAAACGATAAGCGTTTGAGTCATATACATATATATATTTACTTACTGTATTAAAACACTTAATAATACTAATCTATGAATTCATCAATGCAATATCTTTTTATCTACTAAACTTAAAACAAAAATGTTACGTTCACAATTTGTAAGCGAGCGATCAATGTTTACTGACGATCTAATTTATTGTTAACTAGTTTAATATTCTTAACTAATTAACTTAATTGAAATACACTTAAATTAATTTCTTTCGGTATATTCTTTAGGTTTTCATGTGAAACTTAAAGATAAAAAAAATTAGAAAGCAATGGTATAAACGCGAAGTCTGCGAGTAAAGATAGATATACATACATATTCATGTTTGTTACTCAGGCGGCAAAGGCTGGACATATTTCTATGAAATTTGTAAAGGTGGTAGCTGAAAGCCTGCGTTAACACGGTGGAGTAAGGTTCTTTATTACTTGATGATTTTCTTTTAAAGAAAACAAAAGAAGGTGCAAGGTCACATGTGATTTTATGCCTTTAACTTGGGCCGCACGACAAGTATGCGCTGCTCTTGAATCTCTTGGCCCCGTTGGCTGCACTGCGGCTACTTGAACACGTCGTGCCCCTCCTCACATTGTTACAACTGATTGGAAACTAGAATTTTCCACATTTTATTAGAAAACTAGCTGTACGATATGAAGATCACTTCAGCGGTTTGAGGACTTCAGTAAAAACATATGAAAAAAATCTTAGGTTGAAAATATTACCTTACCAATTTCATCAAAAAGCCAGTCTCCGTCCAGCGGCTAAGACGCGAGCATTTTAATGGTTTTATAACTTCCCACACACATTTTCCGCGTGGGATATATTTTAGGCATTGATATATAAAAAAACTATATCAATGATTTTAGGTGCCAACGTGACCGATGGCGAGTCCATCGCCGTTACTCAAGCACGACTATAAAACATCTCAAACGTATGCAAGCATATCTCTCGATGTTTTACTACACCGTAAAGGTGTGACTAATCATTGTGCTTAGGTTCAGAAAACTTACAATCTTTGTTGCTGCAGGCAACTCGAACCACTCAGCCACCACGGCTTGCATGATTTTAATGATAATCTTTTATATATAATATTCAGTCCAGGTTATATACCAAACACGCTGTCTGCCTGATGATAAAAGCCTATTAACTGCTGAAACACCAGCTCATTTTTTGTACAAATGAATACTAAGATGAATAACATAAAAGATGAGATTTCTTGAGAAGTAAGTCTCGCACCGTTAAACGCACTCGTTACAGGCATGTCACGTATCGTCAAGTCTAGAATGCTCAGAATTCCCCCGCACAACCGACCAAAGTTCCGGTAGTGCTTAAAATGAAAACCGTTTTTGCACTTACACGGAGCCAACTTTCACCGCTGTAATATAGTTTGATTTGTGATTTCTTGGAACTCGGAACATTAATTCTAAAATTTGGTTCGAAACTCGTAAAGTAGTTCCGTGTTTTTTATAAGAAAGGCCTTCTCAATTTAACGTGGGCTTATCCATGTAATTATTTCAAACAGGATGCGTTTGTGAACATAGTAGTTTCAACAGTATAATTAACATCATATAATTGGAATGGATTCGTTTATACTTTGATCGACAACCCTATAAACTTTCTGACGCTTTCATTATGTTCTATATATTTCTATAGGATTAACCGATTTGGCGCAAGATGTGGTTATTGCCGTCTATGGACGCTTGCGACAAAGGGTGCAAAGCGCGTGGTCAATCCCGTTAAAAATCTCTTCACACGCTATTTACCCATTTAAAAGTCCGTATAAAGTATCATATGTGATAATATTTTTGAGAATTGTCAATCACTCACGCTTCATCAGTACCAAATACCATTTAAATATACCGTTGCCGCGTGATCTAGGTACAAATACGCATATGTCCACACTCACAAATGTTTGCATTTATAGTATTGTGTGTGTCATTATTAATTTCTTTGTAACAATGGGCTTGACAAGAAGCCCTTTTACGTGTTCGCCATGTTGATATAATAAGTGTTCCTGACAGCGATGGTAATTAGAGAAGAATCCTTGGCCTAATTGACCCGCGGCGAAAGGCGGTTTGCGGACCAGGCCAGCGCCGCCACCACCCCAGTCCGCCGGGAGCCGGGGTGGCCTATAAAATATTATTACGTACATTCGAACACAAAGATAATTTCGAAAATAATTTTATGTAATTGCTTTGTTCCATATTTAGACAGGATGTAACTTTATAACATTAATTTTGTTCAGATATTCCAAGCTTTGCTTATTAGACTTCTGTTAACGTGCAATTGGAAAAAAAAATGGTATTGTATTTTCACACTACTTTAGGCAATGAGGTTTTATCTATAGAGACGTTATACTCCTTGAATATGAAGAATAAACATGGCAAATTGTATGCTATACCTACATATAGCTACAATACACAACTCACACAACGGCATTAAGCACACTGATGAGATTATAAAAACACGTATACATATGAATCCTAGTTGTCAGAAAGGGATAACAGCACAGCCACGTGCCAATATGTCGAGCTCTAAACGTCCTCTCTTTCGCTCTTAAACGTAACGCGCTACTTGTCTCACTTGTCGCAGGAGTTTATTCAGATTAAAATTTGATGTAAAATTTTCGTATTTTTGATAGGTAAAACAAATTTACATTACTTACAAATGAAAAGACACATCCTTCTTGTTTTTTTACACTCGTCCAGTATATGTTCTGCAGTTTCTAAGCACCTAAGAAGGCATTTTTCTTAAATGCTGAGTAAATGCTACGTCGTTGCCAATCAAGCTGCGACTAAGTTGACTTAAGCCAATTAGCTTGTGTTGAGTTAGCCAAGCCGAGCGCGGTAAGACGTATCTATTCTTTTTTACATCAATGACTTTAGGACACTTCCTCAATGTGACCAAGATTTTTATTTATCTATTTATTACCATTTTCTATCTTTACAGAATCTTAGACCTAGTGCGATGAAAAATAAAGTACACTACTTAATAAATAAACTACTAAGAAAAGAACCCTAATCTACACCTACCTATACACAAATATACCATTGTGAATGAGAGTATATCCATTATAATTTTACAAGCGGTTACCTTCAGCCGGGACCGATAGTATTGGCTTACCGTTGTCAAACTAGATAAAAAAAAAAACAATGTGCCTTGTCACTTGTCGTTCTTTTGTGATTTTAGGTGCTTCTAAACAAATCTCTCAAAAGACAAATAGTCTTGTGTTCTTTTCATATTTTGAATTATAATTGCACTGAATTGTACAATGAAAACTGACCAATATGTAAATAGTAGGAAAAAGATAAGAGGTTCTTCTTTTACAACATAGCTTAACGTATAACATGTTTTTTTATTGTTATCATACAATTTCCGGATCGTTCGATTTAATTAAACACGGTCTGTATCTGCGTAATTAATCTAAAGGGTCCCTTTAATTATACATTATGGCATGGGGATGC
The DNA here is from genome assembly GCA_016069955.1 of Drepana arcuata. Classification (NCBI taxonomy): domain Eukaryota; kingdom Metazoa; phylum Arthropoda; class Insecta; order Lepidoptera; family Drepanidae; genus Drepana; species Drepana arcuata. Next base: position 12,293 of record JACCPG010003320.1, on the reverse strand, counting down.
TAACGCCACTATTAATATTATTTACCGGCCTCGTTAGCACCATAATTCCTGTCCCGTGCCGGGCGCTGTTGTGTTATCAATTACGACTTAAGGGAACCAAGGGCCAGCAACATTACACAGCTGCGTTGTGTCTTGACAGTAAAGTTCAAGTCGTCTTGATCTATGTATGATATTGCAATGGTTATGTCTCTGTCATCTCTCATCTCCTGTCAACATTTCATTAGAATTCTGTTTATAAATATGTAGATATATTTTAGTCTGAGCCTTCATTCGATGAAGTGAAACCACACCCTGTCGTCGTTAGAGATATATTTAGGTGCCTCTGTGACAGACGCTGAGTGATAAATCAGTGTACTTAAATCTTAAGTTCAGAAAAAGCTATTTTTTTAAGATTCAAACCGGCAATCTTTGTTTCGCAGGTGATTACTCAAACCACTCGACCACCATGGCTGTTATAGATGAAATCTTATGAATTTTACAATAAGAAGATATTTTTTTACGTAATTTTGTTTCCTATCATTTGCTAATTAAACATGTTTGACTCGGCGCAAAGTATGTGTTAATTACATCACGTGGCGACCTAACGTTCAGTTAACATGATCTTAACATCTTCTCTTGATTTTAATGAAATATATATCGATATATTTCATTAAAATCAAACTCGCATATTGTTTTATTCATGTATTTCTTACGTTTCTAGATTTATATTCAAAAGAAACTTGAGTCTCTATATTGACGTGCCTAAATCGTTCTCCAGTATATTCTGTATTCTCATTCATACATAATGTAAGTCATGAAAAATCTATTTCCCAAACTCTGCTTATCGCGGTCGGAGTTCATAAAACGGTCTATTTAACGGAGGCGACACGGAGGCAGTTTCATTATAATTTTAGATAGGTTTGCCCTGCGTGGAACGGGACATTTCATAGTTATCAGTATATTTTTGGGACAACACTTTTAGGTTCACACCTCAACCTCCCAACTCTTTATCAGAAAAAATAGTGTTGTATTTTTGTTACGTGGTGTTAAGAATCATCGACATATCTCATTATCATGGCGAGCATCGAGCATCCATAGCAATTGTTGTTTGTGATTATGACTTGTACTGAAGTCTCAAACTCATTGACACAAGATGTCGCTGTATAAAATTAGCCCGCGCTATCGATTGTTTCCAAGTAGTTTATCCACGTTGTCAATGTCATTGTCATAATCCTCATTCGACTTGCCAAGTATATTTGTTGATTTGTTTTATTTTAATTTTCGGACCTCTTTGTTGTTACGGGAACAAAAATCTGTTTTGCGTATCCTACTTTTGTGATAGGCAAATCTCAGGAGGTGTATGTGCCTGAAAGTGCGCAACGGAGCAAGTGTAATAATATTTGAAGTGTATGGAGTAGAAAGGGCCATGGCACGCAATACTTAATAAAAATAATAATGGCTAAAAATCAAAATCAAAAAAATCTAAATATTTTATTCAACTTAAGGTACACAACACTTATTGAACGTCATATACTTTTATAATTTCGCCCCATCTATGATAGGATACGGCATAAAATAAGAGACATCAGTTAAAGATACGTCTAGGTATGCCTAAAGTGTTTCATTGCTTTTTAATGCGGCTAATCGATATTTTTCTGGAAATTCAATTTCAACATGGAATGGAAAGTCCTCAGAACAATCATTATCAGTTTTTCATTGCTTTTATAAACCGGCTCAAATATATTCTTAATTCTGAAAAAAAAAAGTCCTTAGCATCTTTATTGTATCAAATTTGTTCGTAGAAAGACCTTAAAACGATAATTATCAGGAGTTTGCAAAGAATCCGAAATAAGTATTTTGTGCTCGGCGTGAGTGAGCTCCAAAGCAATTTACCCGAAACAGTTTACCGGCAACGGTGAAAGTAGCCATGTCGGTGTGATGACGTCATACCTGCGTTTCATATCTATCGATCGGGTCTAGACATGGAGGTCGCACGTCACTTTCCTTTGTCTGCCAACCAGCGAAACAAAACTGATAGCCTTATAGGCATTCTTGAAGGTGCTGAGAACTGAGATAAAGGAAGATATTTAAGGATTTTTTGCAGGGTTTTATAACCACGGGGGTATCAAGACTGCAATTATTTTTTTTATACCACTTGGGTGGCAAACATGGTTTGGTATGTACAATGGTGACCAACGATTGCATTCTCAGATTCAACTTAAGGAACGAGTATGATTATATAATGTATTGGGATTGAGGAAAAAACAGCAGTTGGATGGAAATGTATAGTCATGGTGATTAATTGGTCTGATTAGATTGGTTGATTATCTTCTTTGATACATATACATATCATCACGCCAGGTCCCTAACGGGGTAGGCAGAGAGTATGGAGCGCCAGATTTCTTTGATAATTGTCGTATTGCAGCTTGCCTGCTTGCATATATAAATAAATACATGTCACCAGAGTCGCTCTCGAGGACAGAGCGTCAGTTCTCTCTAAACTCACAGACCTTTTTGTTTCACAACATTTTATCATAATGATTAAAGTTATTATTTCAATAAAGATATGGAGCTTTCTATAGAACATACATATTCCCTCCAAGCACTATTGGCTAAATGTGTTTGTTTGCCAAATTCGGTACTCGTTCGTGGCTCGGCACTTGTGTTTAGTTTCAACGAAGCTTGAGATTTCGTATTAAACATCAATGTCTTAGTTTAAGTATGGTGGTGGCAAACAATCACGCGGCTCGGTTGATGGTAAGCGATTACTAGAACACGACAAACAACACGAGGGCTAGAGAATCCTTTCCCACCCTCCTCTGGGGAAAACCTCCACGGGGAACTCATTTCACAGCCTGAGCTTCGTGCAAGTGTGTGTATACAGCTAATACAAAATTACACTATGAATTTATTTCTTTCGTGACTTCTTACTATCGCGACAATCGGTCAAAAGGTTAATGATATACCACGGTATCGTGTTTAGACTTCATTCCAAATATACATATATATATAGTTTATGGTGGTTCGCGCTTGGAACTTGACAGACGGTATAATTAGTCGATGACTCTCGGTCAACGATTGCTGTTTCTACATTATTTTGGTTGGTCGTCAATAAAATTTTGGGATTTTAAATTTATAAATAAGTAGGAAGCCAACTTTTGTCTGTTATTTTAAAACTGTGTTCGAAAATAAATCTATTGTTGTGTCATTGTGGTGAGTAATTGTATGTTTTGCCTCTTGCCTAATGCGTGCTTATGTGTAGGAAAAGGCATTGTGTTATTTGACAATTCTAATGTCACTATAATTGGCTAAGAAAAATCTCATTGGTACAGTCGGGATTGGAACTTACAATCATTGCGGTAAATTCGACGTGTTAAAAAAAAATGTATCCTGCATTAATACTGCGCCATTACACATTATATTTGGTATCCTATCTAAGGGTAGACATCGAATGGATACCCATATTAAGGCGGTGAAATATGCCCGTAGCGATAATTGTTTGATTTACGAGACTCCAAGCCCAAATAACCAGGGCAACGGGCTCCGAGGCGCTCCCTAATATATAGTAGCATTTTTCACCAAATTCCTATTGCAAAGTAATCGCTTTGAAATCTTTGCCCAATAGTACATGCTTGTTAGTTTAGAGTACTATTGACGTTCCCGTCCTAGGTAGTCCGATAGTGGTCCTCCTATGACTACATCGTTCTTAATCTTTCGTACGAATATCTTCCTATGAATATTGTTAACAAAAGATAAATATTAAGCATTTGAATGTTCTAGTCTAGACTAAGTACTTTTCTTAAACAATCAATAGAATAGACCCGACTAAATAAATTTACAGAAATACTCCATACAGTCCGACTGGTAACTGGTAACCGAATGCATATTCTATTTGCCGTTAATGCATCTGAGTGACCTCGATTTTGCGCGCAATTGTCATGAATCCTTTGTTACACTAATTAGCCTTTGAGAAAAGCTAATCCATATCGCTTAAGAAAGAAATGGGATACCGGATATTTTTAAACATTTCTACGTATTTTAAACCAATTTATTTGTTTTACGCTGTCATTCTGAAAGTTTGCAAACATAGGAATTAAAGATTTGACCAAAATTGACACAAACACTGTAAGACGCGTGCTCTTATCGGCGTCTGTGATGTAACTTTTTCTATTTGACTTAATGCTCTTGATTAATTAAAACTGTGAATCATAACAACTGTTGTAGTTAAATTAGTTTTAATGTGACGTTAAGAGTCCCACGACGCCGTCACACAGTACAGTCGTAGTAGTAGTAGTCGTAGTTAATCATATTAATATACTTGGATGTCTAGATACCTCGGCATTGAAAGTTTGCCAATTTTGTAGTGTTGCGTCAAGTTGTAAAATAATGAAAGAATTTTAAGTTGCGACTCTAAATGACGTATCCGCTGCTACAGATAAAGAACTTTCGCTTAAAATGGAATACGTAACCGGCATGTCTGACAAAATTACGTGCAAAATCAAGAGCACCAAGTTTACTAAAGCATTAGTTATATCATAGCTCAGGGGCTCCCAAACTTTTCAATTTGGGACGCATTTACAGTTTTATCTATACATACATATAAATAAAATTGGAGTGTCTGTTTGTTATATAGAAATAACCGCTTTTTACTACATATATATGAATATATGTACGGTATGGTTTTTGTCTGTCCGTCTGTCTGTGTCTGTTTGTTCCGGCTAATCTCAGAAACGGCTGGACCGATTTTGACGGGACTTTCACTGTCCTAAAAATGCTACTGTAAAAAGGAGTAACATAGGCTACCTTTATTTTAGAAATTGGACAATATTTTTTTTAGTTAAATTCCACGCCGGCGAGGTCCGGCACGGCTAGTAATTTTATATAGTCGGTTGACAGCGACAGCGCGCGATTTGAATTATCTATTGCGTATCCCCGAATACCTTACTTACTTTTCCGGAGAATAGTAAATAGGATTAGGATCGGATATAGGATTCTTGATGCTCTGAGGGCAAAAAAACCACAAACGTCTCGCACTGTGCGCTTCCAAAGGAGTTTTCTTCCGCGAACGCTCAGGCTGTGGAATGAGCTCCCCGTTGAGGTTTTCCCTGGAGAGTACAGCATGGAGTTCTTCAAGAAGGGTGTGAAAAGATTCCTGCAGGGTCGGCAACGCGCGAGTGATACCCCTGGTGTTGCAAGCGTCCATAGGTGGCGGTAACCGCTTACCATCAGGCGGACCGCATGCTTGTTTGCCACCCAAGTGGTATAAAAAAAAAAAAGCGCCGCAGCGTAAACCTTGGGAACCCCTGTCACAGTGTAAGATACACATCTTTCATGACAGATGTTGATTCATTGCAAATAAAAAAGCTAGTTTGGTTACTAAACTAGTAACTGGTTTGTATTTTCTTTTATGTAAATCTTAATGCTTTCAGTCGTGTTAAGCAACATATACTCAACTTGCTATCTCATTCTTTTTTTTCACTCTTAGCATGTGTCATTCGTTTCTACGCTATTTTCATTAAATTTTTTGTTTTATTTCCACATAGAAAAGAAGTTTATATAATATTAAGAGCAATTTGCTTTCATAGCTTGTGGAGACCTCACCAAGAAAGAAGGTCTTTTTTCCTCAAGCTAGTACTTACATATATACCAAATAGGTAATAACTTCACTTCAAGTATCCTTTGGTTGAAGTGAGCTCGTAATATTGTGGGAGCAAAATCTAAACACATCATATGGTTTAAGACGAGTAATAAATTGATTGAATAACGAATTCTCTTAAACTCGGCTGATATCCTCTAGAACGTATGGCAAAACGGGCAAAATTGTTATCGACACGCAATTTGGCAGCTTAATTTGAATTTCTCCATAAATTTGGGTTCTAAATGTGGGCTTGCATCGAACTTTGACTTTTGGCCGGCATTCCCAAATACAGTGGAGTGATTACACGGGACTAACCGTCCACAGTTCTGGCATCTCGCCAGGGAAAGTTGCGTGTATCGCCCGTACTGCGGTCGCCGTGTCCTATATTTGTAGTGAATAACTCCTGGTGTTTTCACGTTTATAGTTTATCGCGAGTACAACACGCCAAATGTCAATGTCATTGGACGAAAATTATATTGTTCGCCACTTAATAGGCAGTTATGTAGATCTGGGTACTAAATAGGTGAGTCATGTTAGATCTAGCGCCTAGCGACCGAAGTATCAAAATAGGTGTGTAGTATATTTTAGGTGACAACGTGACATATGTCGAGTACATCGCCGTTTCGCTAGTACCTACGACTTTATCTTCTCGACGTCTTTGTAGAAAACGTATGCATGTTTCTCATCATCATCATCTCGTTGTATTCCTTAACAGTAATGCTCGTGGTGTGACTAATCACATAGCTCAGAACAACTCATTGGGACTTTTCTTGATACTTTGTACATACATCATATAATAAGGGGAAAGATGCCACGGCACGCGTTATATAGCATGTAGCGTCGTCAAGCAGTCGTCGCTAATTGGCCATCACTCAGCTGTAACGTCAGTCCAGAGACAGTTCACGCATAAATTATGGTCCCACGACACCGGTGATGAAGTCACTGATCAAGCCACTGATGAATACAACAGCTGTATTCCAAATTTTAAACGAATTTGTTTTTATTTGGACCATTTATGCAAGTTCCGCTGTAGGAATGCGAGTAATGAGTTTTATTACCTTAGTCATGCTTTGTGTCCAGCGTTTTCGGATCCTAGTCCTTTGTCACGAGCCTTGCGTTACAGGGAAACGTGAGGACGCCTACGTACATTTAAAAAGCTATTTAAAACGGATTGTACAAAGACAGCGGCATAAAACTTACTAGATGTGCCCCGTGATTTCACCCACGTTAAAATCGATGTCATTAGAATAATTTTATCTAGATTTATTTTCGTAACAAATAACCCTTAGTGTTAATCCAGCTAATAATCTCTTTGCCTCTCAAATTTCATTAAATTTCGTTCAGCCGTTCTGGCGTAACAAACTCACAAACTCACACCGCGTGTAATACACTATTTTGCTGCTGTTTTAAAAATGTTATATTAAAGTAAGTAATTAATTTCAAATATGATTCATATTTCAAAATTTAAGTATATCAAAAACATTTATTGACTTGAAAAATATAACCACACTTGCAAAGATAATAACAAAAAACACGACGCTGACAATAAAAGTAATAACGATAAATGCTGTAAAGAAGTTTTACGCGCATGGAATCGGTAAAGTATACATACGGAGTACCCGATTGTTTAAGCATATGCTAGTCACACATTTTTTGGTGCAGCGATCAATCATAGCATTGCAGTAGGCGGCCCCAGTACGTGTATGCAGGAGATCGTGTAACACAAACACCGACATTCCTTTCCCTGCATTGCGGCCGGACGACTGTGGACATTATTTTGATGTCACATAGTGATCATCCTTTCGTTTTCCCAAACATTATGGCGACGGTGTTCCGACTAAACAGATTAACGAAAACAGACTGAACTGCTTTGGTACCTACTAGTATTATACTACAGTTTATTTCACTAAAAAGTGGTCAAAAGATTATTTTGGTGCTTGGCGTCTATGGGCGCCCGGGCCACACCTCTCGCCATTGACGTGAAATTCATGTCATGGCGTGAGCATGCAGTGGGAAGAAGATGTTCTTCAAGAAGGGTGTGAAAAGATTCCTGTAGGGTCGGCAGCGCGCGAGCAATACCCCGGTGTTGCAGCGTCCATAGACGGCGGTAAGCGCTTACCATCAGGCCGCGTACTTATTTGCCACCTTAGAGATATAAAAAAAGTTAATTATATATTTTGTGCGCCGTTAAGTGGCAATATAGCTTGGTAATAACGGTTTAATTGATGTGGAGTTAGTAAAAGGACGAAATAACGCTTAGTGTTTTGTCTCAGATTTTGTTTTAAGTTAGCAGCGACGAATTATAAATATAGAAATTTCTAGCAATTTTGGGTAGGTTTTGCATATAAACATGCGTCTAGTCATCCCTAAAATTAATGTTGATGCGAAGGGCGTGCATGAACCCGCCGCGCTCCATCTCGGAAATGTCTGTTTGCACAATATGAACAATAAATAATACGAACCCTAGTGGGTTCACTGCAGTCTTCCATCAAATTTTCCCCTTACTCGCTGGAACAAAAATAGGATTTGATTAATAAATGCAACGCATTTATTCTGCGCTTTCGTTACGTACTCGTACAAAATTCAATATTGATATTTTATTTTTTTATAGTCAATGAAAAATAAATGAGATTAAAATAAAAGCTTAAAAAGTTCAAAATAAAATCAAATTCAAAACATTTCCTAAAATATAGCTGTGCTTCCCTGCTCCAGTCTGACAAACCAACATTGCAAAGTTGCCACCCATACGTACACAAATCACTACAATTGTACAAAATGTATATACACAACAACAAAAAGTAAATCTTAATATATATAAATTACGTGTCACGTTGTTTGTCCGCGAGAATTTGCACACCGTGTGCAGTTTGATCCAACTTAAAAGATAGGATAGCTTACATCACAATTGGAACCGATAGGTGGCGCTGCGATCGTGTTACGTGCAATTTAACTTCTTCACCCAAGCGAAGCTGGGCGGGACAGCTAGTATTCTTATAAGATATTATGTGATAGACTCTTCCCATAATTATATTACTGCGCCTTACAGGGTTGGTACATATTTACTTAATAAATAGTAAAGGTATGTATCTTCACGCCTTCCCACAAGGGTACCCGAAGGGTTAGGCAGAGGTAGTACCTACACACCTACTTTCCGCCAGAGATATATTTTTGGTGCCAACGTGACAGATGGCGAGCCCATGCCTTTAGGTACTACATGCGGACAGAAACATCTGAAAATCATGAGGGAGGCCTTTTCCCAGCAGTGGGATGTACCAGGCTATATAATATTGTCATATGGCAGGATAATAATGTCCCTTGGTCATCGTTTAAGTAATACCGGAAAAATATACCGAGAGCAAAAAAATATAAAAAGAGGTATGGTGGGTAACGTACGCTAGGCAATGTTAGTACAGGGCGCTCTTGGCATATACTCTAGTAGTTATGCATATTGCGTAGGTAATAGTAATCACTCGAGTTTCAAATATATAATAATGTTATCTATGTATGTATGCTCAAGTTTTTAATGTAATTGGATATTATCGCAACAGTTTGAGGTTTTCCCTGGAGAGTACAGCATGGCGTTCTTCAAGAAGAGTATGTACAGTTTTCTGCAGGGTCCCCTGTAACCGCTTACCATGTTCTTGTTTGCCACCCATGTGGTATGAAAAAAAAAAGTTCTGACCTTATCCCTAACAAATGAAAATATCGGGCGGGCGAGGCCGGGTAGGAACGCTAGTTTGTGTCTTTTGGAGAGAAGAATTAATAATCATCTTTTGTGTCCAACGTTTTGGTATGTAACACATTTTCGCACCTTATAGTACAGGCCCTGTGGCGCAACGGATAACGCGTCTGACTACGGATCAGAAGATTCCAGGTTCGAATCCTGGCAGGGTCGTTTGTGACTGATATGATTATCTCTTTTTTTCGTTTTTGTTTCACGTACTAAGATTTAAAATTAATGTAAAAAGATAATCGTCCAATAGATAGATTTTACTTAAATCAACAAATAATATATCTATTTACAAACTTCAAACTTCTGTGTGACTTAAAGGTGGATTCCAGAAAGGTTTGGATTCAAAATTAGACCCGATAGGTGGCTCTGCGATCGTGTTTCAGGAAGTTTAACTTTTTCACCCGGGCGAAGCTGTCCCTTTCTGTGTCTTCAGGTGGATTCGAGAATAGCTTCGATTCACAATTAGACCCGATAGGTGGCGCTGCGATCGTGTTTCAGGAAATTTTACTTTTACCCGGACGAAGCTGGGCGGGGGACAGCTAGCAATTTTATTATATTAAACATTTCTTAACACTGAATTATGAATGACAAAATTTTTATGTATCTCTTCACACCTTCCCGTAAGTGTCCTCCGGAGGACTAGGCAGAGATATCACACTACACTCTATTTTCGTCGAAGATATAATATTCACGTGCCAATACGTCACCATGTTACAACAATTTTTTACGAATAATACGTCTTTGAATTTATTCTGGAAGGTATTTTAGTTTCTCACGATATTTTGATATAAGTATGCCTATGCCATAAAGCTCGTGGTTGCCACGGCGATGCAAAGTACTGACCTTAAATATCAGGATCATCTTGCGTTAACAGGGAGTAGGAAACAACACCGAGTTAATGAACGTGGCTCTCATCAAGCATGCATTAAAGCAGGGTCACACTACTGTACCGTAACAATAGCGTTTAAGGCGAGGACGCGTGACGCGACCGAAGCGCGCTTTGCCACTTAGTGTTTTCATAAATATTCATATAAAGATGCTACTTTAAACTAATAAACTTTGTTGCTGGGCTTTATCATGTAAATGACACGATACTTGGACCGATTTTTTATATATATATTTTAAGTAACAATGAGTACAATACCGTAGCATAATAATGCCATAATAATAGCATGTATTTTGTAGGTCTTCTGGTCTAGTGGTTAGAGCTCCTGACTGCGAAACTTGAGTTCGAATCCCGCTGAGGGTAGATATTTGTGTGATCAACACGAGTATTTGTACCTTAGTCATGGTGACCTATATATTTATGTACATATAGATCTATTCTACATAGTAAATATATCGTTGTTTAGTTGCCATAACACAAGCTTTGCTTAATTTGGGACTAGGTCAATTTGTGTGGAATTGTCCCAGGTATTTATTTATTATGTTTCAAACTGTTATAATATAGTTACTGTATACTTACGTGTCATTGATACACATGAAAAAAGACGGGCCCTTTTTTATTGTATTACAATAGTATACATATTAATATATTTGGTGTACTTTGTTATTGAAGTTTGATTGTAATAAATTGATTTATTCGCCAGAACACGGTCAATTACATAATGGATGTTTAAATGTACAAAGTACACATAATATTGGCATGTGAATTGTTCCGTAGTCTCCGTAGATAAGTATTTATATATTATGGATACCTACTATCTATATAAATAAAAATGGATCACTAAAGTGTCACGTTGGCACCTAATATACCTCTGGCGGAAAGTGGGTGTGTGGGTATTACCTATACACCTCTGCCAACCCCTTCGGGGACCCTTGTGGGAAGGCGTGAGGATATATATATATACTAAAGTGTTGCTAAGCGGCACTACTAAAAACTCTAAAACGGCTGAACCGATTTGATTTGGGTGATTAATTTTTTGTTGTGTTTGAAGTAGGAGGAAGGTTCTTAAGGAGTTTCAAAATTAAAAAATACGAGGAAATAAGTAAAAACAACAATTTTCTTTACTTTTTAGCTGGTAAATGTTGATCGGGAGATTCCGTTGTAACTTATTCTCGTGTATTGGCTTAGCGACTACAGTTTTTAATACGGTCGTATTTCGTAAGCTAAATGGCTTAATATTGCCTTTAACACGTTTGCGCAATTGCGAATTACTAACCGAAGCAATTATGTAACAGCCGGAGGTTTTAAGAGGTTCCGTTTCACAAAAAGTAAACTTAACCTTGACCCAATCTTTGTTGCCCAAGACTCGGGGATTGTTATTTTTTTATCTAATGTTTGAAATTTAAGGATATATCCAGCATATCCCAGAAAATAGAACTGTTGTCTTCTTAACGTTATAGTGTTCTGTGAATATATACACATGAGGATGTAATAAAACCAATAGCTCAAAAGATATCAGAATTGAACCCTGAAAGAATATAAATAAATAAAACTTAATAAGATTGTATACATTTATCGCTTGATCAGATTTTATATGCGATTAAAATTAGGGCAAAAAATTTATAACTTGTCCCTATGACATATTTAAGCAACCGCCCCTATTTTATAAGGCATCCTGTATATATGTACATACAAAACTTATCATTACCACATTCATCAGTATTTTCATACATGCTCGCCGGGTTCAGACTAGAGGATTGGAACTTTAAGAGTACTAGGAACCGGCGAACATGTTTTAATAGACTGATGAATGTTAATATATAACTTAACGAGAATTAAACGAAAATAGAAGCCATGGTGGCCGAGTGGTTCGAGCAGTTGCCTGCGACGCAAAGGTCGCAAGTTCGAATCTTGACTGTACCAATGAGTTTTTTCTGAACTTAAGTACAGTGATTAGTCACATCACGAGCTTTACGGTGAAGGAAAACATCGAGAGGAAACCTGCATACGTCTGAGAAGAAATTCAAAGGCGTATGTATAATCGTGCTTGAGTAACG
>JACCPG010003318.1:0-13489 GCA_016069955.1 Drepana arcuata | reverse complement strand
TCCTAACACAGGCATTTCATGCTTAAAAGGAGACTCTGGTCAATAGTTAAAATTAATGTCAAACTTTGTTACTGAATAAATTATATTATTATTATTATGTATGAACTTGTCTAAATGCGTAGAAAATAAAGTTAAAGTTCAAGAAGCGCGAAATCGCTACAGACAACCAATCCAAAACTGGCGATAGCCGTACCTATTAATAACGATATAATAGATTCAAAAATACCCCTTCGGGAACCCTGGTGGAAGGGAGTGAGGATATATATTAGTTTCTAAATTAAAAGTTTTCTGAAATAGAAGTTGGCAACATTGATAAGGCTGCGCGCTTTTGTTGAAAACTCGCGAGTGATTTGTTGAGGTTCGTACGACATTACCCGTTATTGTACCACTACAAGTTGCGCGTCGCTGTTTCACCCGTGAATTCAAATAAGTAATTTGAATTCATTGGTAAATATTGTTCTCAGATAAAACGTGCCCAATATGTTGATCTAGGACCTAGATTCTATGTAATCTACCTTCTAATCTCATTCAAATTCGTTCTGCCATTTTGGCGTGAAACAGGAACAAACGTCCTCAGAAACTTTTGCACATATAAGAATAATGTTGATTGAAGTATCAAACATCCGTTTACCCTATCTACATAGAGGTAACTCAGTAAGGATTGGCCAAACCCACACACAAGTACAAACGGTAGCATGGTGCGCGCCAACCTCACACAGCTATGGAGTGCAACGACCCGTTGGCCTGGTGGCCAAGTGACCCACCTTTGGGACCCGATTCCGATCCCCGTATATGCAACTTCGGCAAAGATCGGTACGGCGAAGGAAGAGTACGTACCGGGAGCGGTTGAAGGCTAGACGTGCGTGTCAGGGACATCCCATAAGTTTCGGATGAATATTTTGTTTCGCATATATTTGGCGACAACTTAACAAAGTTTATGAGTTATATAAATCAAGGCAATTTTTGTGAAAGTAACAATTTGTGCACGTTAATAAACGCTGAAAAGTGTTATCAGAAGAACAGCTGCGTATCAAGGACAAAGGCGGCTCGGATACGTGCAACCACGTCACAGGGAGTACAAATTATAGGGTTATGAGTTTACGGTTGCATTTGCGAATCAAAATTAATACCAAGGAATTCAATTAATTACATTAAGTTTTCAAGAACTTCAATACAAATACGGACAAGAAACTATTGAATTTTATCTTGAGTTATACCTATTTATTACATAATTTAAAAGTTGTTACAATATTTTAGATAGGTACTACAAATAAATGTAGGTACATACCTACTTGAACATATTATTTTATCAAACTTTAACTCCACGCTTGTTGTGGGAACACAAGGAAAAAGTAAAGGTGAAAGAAGAACATTATTTTCTTTGGACATTATTATAGTTAGGTACCAACATGACAAATGGCGTGTCTGTCAGTCTGTCGTCTTGTATTCAGATTTTGTGTGATTTTAAACCACTGTTCCTGAGTTCAGAAAAGTGGTAATTGGTTTCGAACTTGCAGTATCGACCTTGCAGGTGACAAATTAAACCAATCGGGATCTACGATTTTATTTGATACTAGCTAACCCGGCAAACGTTGTTTTGGCATATAATTATCTCTAGGGAATTTCTAGTGTAGAAACTTGTTATTTCACACTTGTGTAAGGATGTATATATTAGTAAAAGAGGCATGGAGCGCTGTGAACGATGAGGGAATATAGCAACGACAAAACACCAAAATTTTGGGAGGTTGGTTTCGATCTAGTTTTCCTGAGATGCGACCTTCTGTCACTTTTTGAAGGCTTTGTAAAGGTGTAAAATTAAACTAATAGAATAGGGCGATAGTTATTTATGTCTGACTTTTCACCCTTTTTGTACAAAAGAATAATGTCTGAATGGCAGAAATTTTCTGGGAATGAGCCAGTTTGTAAGATAGTATTGAATAGCCTTGTAATGTGTGGTAAAAGTTTTGAATCTCCGCATCTCAGTGCATCGGTCGTAATCCCATCAGCACCAGGGCACTTGCTATATTTCATACTCCGAAAGGATAAGGAGCTGTTTTAGCGCATAATATAACAGCGATAATCTTTGCGGATACTTCTTTTCACTTGTCTATCTAATGCACTGTATTCAGGAGAATGGATGTGTGCGTCTTTTTTCTATAAGCTAGCGGGCACTTAGCTTTGCATTCTATTCTTTGTTGTTTTCATTCTATGGTTGGCATTCTTAATGCTGTCTAAATTGTATTTTACTTGGATGTCGTCCGGTTGTTCTTGTTGTGTTAGGTCAGGTTAAGTTAATTATGTTAATTGAGCGAAACTATTGTTTAGCTCTAGATTGAATTCATTTGGTTTGCTGGAAGCGTGGTTTTACTAATTCTCTTGATAGTTCTGTGGATAATATGAAAACGACGTATTTGTGGTCTAATCTTAAGGTTATGCGTAATGGTCGGTGGTCCGATCTAAATTTAAAATTGCTCTAGACTTCGATATTTGTAACTTTAATAAAAATAATATTTTTTTACTACAAAAACTTTAGTTTTGCCATAAGCTCAGGATTTTTTTATCGAACCGAAGAATGAAAAACATTCACAAAAAAGACGACGAATTGGTTTTAATTAGCTCTTTCTCTTCCCAACTAACGGGGATAACCTACCCAGTGATAATTTATCAGTTGTCGAGCGCGATGAAAAATGATTGAATTACTAAAATGACTATTAAAAAATAGGGGTTGGTGACAGAAGAGTGAAAATTTAGGATTTTATTTATTTATTAATGCCACATTATAAGAAGAATTAAAGAACAAAATTTGTCATAAAAATAAAATATAAAATGTTAGGGTTGACGCACCCTTATCATTTAGGGGTATGAAAAATAGATAGTAGCCAATTCTCAGACCTACTGAATATGCATTTGAAAATTTCATAAAAATCGGTCACGGCGTATCGGATGAGTATGGTAACTAACATTGTGACACGAGAATTTTACATATAATATACCTTATTTTAATTAAATTAAAAAATATTAATTGTAGTTATGTTTAATATAGTTTAATAAACTCTAAGCCGAGCTAACCATTCGAGTAATATATCGATTACCATGGTTAAATCAGAGAATGATGTGATAACCTCTTTGTCTTTTTACATTTCTGCGTGTCTACTACCGGCGATTGACTAAAATAATTACTTGAATTCAAGAGCCCTGCTCATAGATTATGTCCCTACGTGTCAACTGGGCTACTCTCACTTTATGCAACCAGCACACTTAACTGTCCTATATAAAAGGTAGGTCTAATATAATAGTGGTAGCTTTTGTAACTTTAGCTTTTTATTTAGTACTAGCTGCCCGGACAGACTTCGTTCTGTCAAAAGTTAATAGTAAAAATTAAATAAATGTTACGTTTTTCGTGTGATCACGTTATTTATATCTCAACAATAAACGACAGTTACTTACAAAGTTAAGTTTTCAATTTTGTTACTAATATTACTAATATTATAAAGTTGAAAGTTGAAGTTAGAAAAATTCAAAGCTTATAATATAAGAGCTTTGAATTTTTCGGCATTCAAATTTATCCTATGTCCTAGTCCTAGGAATACCAAATTTAGCAATTACCATTTTAACTTTCAGCCAAATCGGTTCAGCCGTCTTGCTGTGTAAGAACCGCAAACATCCAAACATCCAAACTTACAAACATTCACCTTTATAATATTAGTAAGATAAAGTATGTTTCTCTTTCATGGCATTGCGCCTGAACCGATTTTAGCAGTAAAATACATAAGCTTTTTTTTATAACTCCACGCAGGCGAAGCCGCGGGCATAAGCTAGTTCTTTATACATTTGATTATTACCCATTTAGTAACCCATTCCCCATATCCATTAATGCTTTATTGCATACAATATTAAACTGACGGTTTCCCAACGCGCGAGCAGGCAACATACAACTGTCCATGAGAGAAGCATGGGTTTTCCAGATTAACGTCGCAAATACTTAAAGTGGAGTACGTAGCCCAGAGTGGAAATTGCAGTCGTTTAAATTCAAAATGGTACGTCAGTTGGTATCATTGGGATGCGGGGTATCAACAGCAACACTTCTTCGCCCTTATATTTTCCTTTTAGAATTGTTGCCTCGACTACATTGTTAAGTTAATTTATCGTTTTTAATTAATAGTCGCACAATCAACTGATTTGTACGTCTTTAATTCACCGGCAATTTCATTTTGAATTTTAAAGTTTATTTCGTCCACATCCGTGTTTTTGGCAGCTAATATAGCACGTTCGCTCAGCAAAAAATGATCTTTGTAATTTTGGGAGACGTTTGGGAACACCTTTTGTATGAGCGAATTCGGAGCAACCCGATTGGTACCATTACCTCCACCTTACAGAAGATCGCAGCCAAGTGGCATTACCCTCTCGGGTGTGTCGTGTTCCTGTGGTGAGTAAGGTCGTGTGTCGGCAGCACAGGACCAGTGGTGCAATTCCGCCGTAGTGGTGCCCAGGCGCGGCATGTCGGTGCGGTTGTTAGGGAGACCCGGTGAAACGGCTGTCCGCTGGCCACCCGCATATAGTAGAGGTCCCGAACCCAGGGATCACCTAATCTCCGCCCTGGGAGGCTGACCCGCACATGTGTGTAAAGTGCTTGGTGTAGTGGTCGTGCCGGAGGAGAAGACCGGAGTGGACCCGGCCGGTGCATCAGGGCGGGATCGGGAGCCCTTCCGACTTCCTCTGCGGCAATCCGCTATTTCTGATGTAGACGCAGATATCCTGCCCTGATCATACATCGTACCCGAACTACCCCGGGTACAAGATGGAACACAATTTTGTGCGCCGCGCCGGGGTATGTATGTACTTCCTGGAGGATATTTGCTGTCGACGTCTCCACGGCATTGAAGACAGAGACCTGTCAATTTTGTGGGTGCGCGTAAACTATGGTGGCAACACCCGAATCTACGCGTGTCTTTACAGGTTCCATAGCGGTGACACAGACACAGTTCGCCTATTTGAGCACCTGCAATCGACAACGGACAAAGTACTTGAGCAGTACCCCTCCGCGGAGTTGGTGGTTTTGGGAGATTTTAACGCTCACCATGTTGAGTGGCTTGGTTCTCGGTCCACTGACTGCGCGGGGAGGGCTGCTTACGAGCTTGCCCTGGCTTATGGCTTCTCGCAGCTGGTACAGGAACCAACCAGAATACCTGATATTGAGGGCCATACAAGCTCCTTACTGGACCTTCTGCTGACCACGCGACCGGACGGCTATTCCATCTCGGTGGGTGCGCCGCTTGGCACATCCGACCACTGTCAGGTCCGGACGCAAGTGACGTGTGCAAAAGCCGAAGTGCCCCGACCTTCGGGGCGGCGGCGCATGTGGCACTACAAGGCAGCAGACTGGGATGGATTGCGTGAGTTTTACGCATCGTACCCGTGGAGGCAGATCTACTTCGCATCAGAAGATCCAGACCCCTGTGCAGCATCCATCGCTGAGACGATACTTGGCGGGAATGGAATGCTACATTCCAAACTCGCTAATAGCTACAGGGGTAAAGTAAGAGCCGTGGTTTAATAAGCCCTGCAAGGAAGCTAAATTATCCAAGCAAGGCTTGTATGAGGCGTGGACTTTAACGCCTATTTAGCCTTACTTAAGTATAAGATTATATGCCATCATCGCACTTTTCACTTCTTTAAAATAGCACAGTTTATTTCCAGTCATTACAAGTTCATTTCCGCTCAAACTGTTAAAATTATGATCTTTGACCCAGTATGAACAGAGGTATATACAGTAGAGGACCCAGTACCATGACAGTATTAGCAGAGTCAGCAATGCGCAAAACTACCTGGTTGTACACTAATCTGGATGGCTTCATGTTAGCTTACAAGTAGCTCCCGATATAAAATGATTTTTAAAGTCAATAAAAATACCAAACGCAGTTTCAGGCTATTGCAGGTGTAAAAGTGCTTTTAAGTAATAGTTTCTTTGAGCGGATACCATAGTGAAACGTTTATGAAAAGATTTCGAGAAATCGACGCAAAGAAAATGAGGCGGTTACAGAATAAAAATATAATTAAATAGAATGTGTATTAAATTAAGATATCAAATCAATTGCAGTTTTAAGAGAGCTCTCGTCTATTCATTCATTTTATCGGACTGTTTATTTTAATTTTTTATTTAAGGCCACACTTACATAGTTGACACTAAAGATAACCTTACAACTAGTTGTTACATATTAGTTGAATGTCACTACATTTACAAGCGGCGACAGCATGCACATTCGTTAATTATGATATTTTCCGCCATCGGATGGAAATTAAAGCGTTTTCGTTCTAAAGTCCTTTTATATAAAATATTTTCCCTGCTTCCCAGATTTGTCCCCAATGTGATTAATCACTGTACATAAGTACAGTACTTCATTTCATAATTACATCAGTTCATGTACTTTTCTAGAACAAATTAGGGACGTCTTGAAAAAAGGGCCAAACAAGAGTACCCTAAGCCGCAGAGCATGTATGAAGAGAATAATGAAAGTGGAAGAAGCGAAAGAAGTATGTAAGGATCGTAGCAAGTGGAAAGAAGTGGTCTCTGCCTACCCCTACGGGAAAGAGGCGTGATTATATGTATGTATGTATGTTTTAACTTAAGTACAGTGATTGGTCACATCACGAGCTTTACGTTGAAGGAAAACATCGAGAGGAAACCTTCATTCGCTTGAGAATGAATTCAAAGGCGTATGTATAGTTCTTGAGTAACGGCGACAGACTCCCCATCTGTCACATTAGCTCCTAAAATATATCCCTGGAGGAAAGTGGGTGCATGGGTACTATCTATACACCTCTGCTTACCCCTTCGGGGATCCTTGTGGGAAGGGCCGAGGACGCTCAGTACATAAGATCAGAAAAAATCATTGGTACATGGACATTTTGCTGTAACCGCATCGTACTGCGGTTACAGCAAAATCAGCGGATAGTGTATCGAGTCCATGATAGTCTTCTCCTTCTTCTTCCATGCCTTGATGTCTCTATTCGCGTCCATGATAGTAATATTTCAAAAATACCACTGAACCCTTGCTCTCTTATACCTGTTAGCACATGTACTGCAATGATCCGTCGAGGTTGCATGACGGTAACCTATTGCAACTTATTCATTTAACCTTGTCTTAATTTTATGGAAATAAATACTGTTATAATTTTTTTAAATCTATACTTTACTCTCATCCAGGGCTGGTGTTATATACATTCTAGTCCGAAGCAATAAGTGAATTTCAGTAGTAGGTAACGGTTAATTTGGGGTTTATCTAAATGTTCATTTAAGTGATTCTTCTACATATATTATGTCCATGAATGATTACTATTTGTATGGAGACTGTACACCACTCAATAGCCGAGCGCGAATTCCTTTCAAACTGCAATCATCCAACCAATTAACACATTTCTTCTCAATATTGTAGTAGATCGCATTGGGGATTATGGTAACGTAAGGATCGGCTATTTCCGGTCTCATTACAAGAAAGTCGTTTCTACCCTGTTTTGTGACGTATGGATTATCTAATAGGGCTGATTTTTTATGGGACAAAGCATCTTTTAATTCTTTTTCAATAAGACCCGCTTGTTCTTCCCTCACACCCAAGTTGACATCATCATTGTTTAAATCGATATTGGTTCTTAATGCCCTCTTGACGTTATTATTTTCAGTTTCTTTTGTCAACAGCTTGAACAAATCCCTTACTTTAGCTAAATTATTTTGCCTCACACCTCTCCTTTGTACACTCAGCGGACGGCTCTGTTCTTGCAATATATTTAATGGTTCTATTGTTTTCATTAGGAATAAAATTGTCATCACGTTTGTCTGAAAAGAAAAAAGAAATGTTAATTATAATATTATATACATATTAAAATTTGTTCCTCTTATGTGTTTATTTAACTAATTAACGTGCCGTATAACTCTGTGCAAAAATTCAATTCTATTATCTAAATCTACTGCACACTCAAGCATGGATACGTTTAAGAGCATGTATAAAGAGACTGTTTAAGAGTATGAATCTGGACTTGGTAAAGAACTCTCTCTATCAACCCCGTGGGGGAGGGACTTGGCGTTAAGATAATTACGGTAAGTAGGTGGACTACTAAGACGCTACCCTTCAAAGACGCTAGTTAGTTTCCGTCATTAATATTTTAGTTTCACTATTCTTATACGTACGGACATCTTATAGTACTTATTCCATATTAAGCAAAGCTAAAAACAGACAAATATATAAATTTATTCCATAAATTCATTCCAAAGCTACGGTACAAATGTCCACCCAACCCATCTGCAATCTCCAACACAAGCTTGGATCGAACCCGCGGCAGTATAGCTTTGCAAACAGTGTCACTGAATCAGCTATCCAACTATTATTAAGCTTTAGAGAATTAACAACCCCAGATGGCAAGTACATGACGTTAAAACCTATATTAATAGTATAAACTTTAAGCTCTCACTAATGTTGACATTTTCAGGAGTTATCGTATATCCATATAGGTAAGTTGATACATTAAATTGATCTGCAGTTATTGTAACAGGAAAAGTGATTAAAAATACAAGTTAAATGACTGTAAAATTAAAATCAGTTGGGATGCTTCTTGGATTGAAATGGAAAAGTAATATGTTATTTGTTATTGCGTCAAATCCAATTATAGATCGCTTGCCATAAAATCACTTGAAACTGGAAAATATGTACAACACGTCTTGCTTGTATTTTTGTTCCAAGTTGAATTGCAGTGAGATTAATAATACTGAACTTCGCTGTACTTATGCATTCAATCTCTAAATTAACTTTTGAACTATATTTTATAGGTCTTCGTTTGTAATATGAAATGAGTTGCTCAATGTCTATAGAATAGGTAAGAAGTAGGAACACAACACAAAACATTGTTTGGCTACGGACTTCTATAAGGTGGAGGTCCTGCCCCCGTCGGGCAGCTCCAAATTCTAACGGGAAACCCGTTATGCATTACAAAATAAAAGTCCGAACACTTTTCTGTGTCTTCAGGTGGATTCGAGAATGGCTTAGATTCACAATTGGACCCGATAGGTGGCGGTACGATCGTGTTTCAGGAAATTTTACATTTTCACCCGGGCGAAGCTGGGCGGGACAGCTAGTACAGCTAGTATATACAGCTCATGCGCGCAACCTCATCTGCGTACCTAAGGGAGAGAGTTGTTTCAGTAATTAACTTTCCGTGAATTTAAACAGGGGGGGTAAGGGGGAGAACGGCAACAACATCTAGCTGGCCCCAAAAGTCAACCTCACCTGCTCGCGCTGCTTATTCACTCAGGATAGTCAGCGGCGGTAGTCTCCTGACTGTCGCGGTACCTCCTGCTAGATAACAGACGAGGCTCTGGCGACCGAGTAATGGCGGTATAACCACACACCCGGCCAGGAGCAACCTTTCCGGTCGGAAGAGGCTTCAGTGACCTTGGGGACGAAATATCTCCTAAAAATCTGGTGCAGAAGGCAACGGGAAACCACTGCACTAACAATCCCTAGTCGTCAGAGACACATAAAAACTATGGAAAGGTCAAATAAAGCCACGGCCCCGAGTGCCCGGCGTCCCTTCAGTGGGACAGGGGTGCGAAGAATCCCCGGGCGTAGATTTAAGAACATTTTAGCAATTGCGACCTGGAATGTACGAAGACTTTTACGTCCAGAAAAGAAATACAATGCAATCATGGAGATGAAAAGCCTGAAGATTGACATACTAGGATTAAGTGATGTGAGGTGGAAAGGAAATGGCAAGCACCAGATAGATGTCGATCATGTTATGTATTACTCTGGCTCCGACGAGTCGTCTAATTTGCATGGAGTTGGGGTGATCATTAACACCAAAATGATAAAAGGTAAGCTTTGTGCCTAAATCCAATCGTGCTATGCTGATTAGAATTCAAGCAAAGCCAAGAAATATAAATATCATCCAAGTCTACGCTCCAACAGCAGAAAAGTCAGACCAGGAAATCGAAGAATTTTACAAAGAAGTGGAGCAGTTGCTTGAAAACACTCAAAAACATGAAATCTGTTTAATTATGGGCGACTTGAATGCTAAGATTGGAGAAGGCGAGGTTCAAGGATTTGTTGGAAAATACGGGTTAGGAGAAAGAAATGACAGAGGGGACACACTGGTTCAGTTCTGCCAAGAAAAGGAACTAGTTGTTGCTAATACATACTTTCAACTACCTGCCAGAAGACTGTATACTTGGACGTCACCGCGACACACTTCTCAGCATATAGTACGCAATCAAATTGATTATCTTATGATTAATAGCCGCTTCAAGAACTGTATTAAAAGTGTTAGAACGTATCCAGGGGCAGGTATAGGTTCTGACCATAATCCGGTCGTCGCCAAACTGTCTTGTACCCTTAAACAATTAAAGAAAAAGGCCCCAAAGAGTAAAGTGGATATAAGAAAAATCAATGAGCCGCAAATAAGATCAAAAATTTGAAATGACATCAATGAATGGGCGGTAAACTCGAAGCGCGTGGAGCATTATAAGTCAGTGAAAGAAGGCGCTGCGTATTGCAAAGACAGGGAAAGCAGCCGGACCTGACGACATTTATTTTGAGGTACTCAAGCTCATCGAGGATGACTATTAGGAGAGTCTTACAGATTTCTTCAACCTTATATAAAGCTCGGGACAGTTTCTAGCCGATTGGTTGAAATCAGCTTTCGTCACACTTCCTAAGAAGAAGAATGCCAAAAAATGTGAAGAATTCAGAACGATTAGCCTTATGAGCCAAGTGTTAAAACTGTTTCTTAACATTATTCATGCACGAATAAGAGTCCGATGTGATGAACAGCTAGGGGACAGTCAATTCGGATTTCCAGCTGGAGTAGGAACAAGGGAGGCTTTGTTTGCTCTACAAGTGCTGGTCCAAAAATGCAAAGATATGCAACAAGACGTTTTCCTTTGTTTCATCGATTACGAAAAAGCGTTTGATCGAGTGCTGCACGATCGTCGTATAGCAACCTTGAACGATATTGGGTTGGATGGCAAAGATGTACGTATCATTCAGAATCTGTACTGGAACCAGACAGCGACCGTCCGTGTAGATGGGGAAGAAACCGACGAAGTGGAGATCAGAAGAGGCGTTCGGCAAGGATGTGTACTCTCACCAACACTCTTCAACCTATACTCGGAGACAATCATCGCTGAAACACTGGAAGAGCTTGACTGTGGCATCAAGATAAACGGGCGTATCGTCAACAATCTTCGATATGCAGATGACATAGTCCTGATAGCCCCTACAGAGGCTGAATTGCAAAAAATCGTTAACCGTGTCAATGAATACATTGTGAAGGCTGGTCTACGTATGAATGTTTCCAAGACGAAAATCATGGTAGTCACAAAGAAACAGGTTATAAACCCCTTGATTTCTGTAGAGGGTATAGTACTGGAACGGGTGCGTAAATATAAATACTTGGGCACATGGGTGGATGAAAACTGGGACAGTGACCTTGAAATAAAAACCCGTATTGAAATCGCCCGTAGTGCCTTTAATAACATGAAAAAGGTACTTTGCAGTCGCAGCCTCAAAATATCTTTGCGCACTCGTCTCCCGCAATTCTATATATGGCCCATAATTCTATACGGATGTGAAGCCTGGACCCTTAAAGAGCAACTCCGAAAACGTATAGAAGCATTTGATATGTGGGCATATAGACGCATGTTGGCCATAAGCTGGACGGACCGAGTGACCAATGTTGCAGTTCTGCGTCAAGTAAGACCATCAAAAGAAGAAAGATTGCCTATCTTGGTCATGTGCTTAGGCACTCAAGATACGAACTTCTGCAATTGATTATCATGGGCAAAGTGGCTGGAAGACGAGCTGTCGGGCGCAGGAAGAAATCATGGCTGCGAAACATCCGGGCATGGACCGGAGTTACCAGTGCAGCGGAGCTTTTTAACCTCGCCAAAGACCGAGAGAAATATGCGGAGCTGACTGCCAACCTTTACTAGTTGGAGAGGCACTATAAGAGGAAGAAGAATTTAAACAGTATTATTTTAATGAGATATCGCAAAAACAAATTACAAAATCAGTTCGCTGAATTCAACCGTTCCGGAGCGAGCAGATCACGTATGAGTTGCGGAGTTACTTTATTATTATGATATCTACATATCTCCTAAAATGTTGATTGAAATCAAGTTATGTTAAGTACAATTTCGTTAATATTTAAATACATGTGATTAATATTAATCCTTATCCAAATCAATATGTATGATTTGGATAAGGATTAATATTATGTTGATAAAACATCTTCGCAAATAATGCATTAATTTCGAACAAATTTTATTACCATGAAAAATATTATAGTGATTCAATCTTAAAAGATAGGTATACGCTGTCGTAGCCTTTTTTTTTTTACTTTTAAAGAGGAACAATTCCCTCATACATGTTATTTGCGTAAATTAAACCGTTAGCGCAGCGCACGCAACGGAAGCTCTAAAAAAGGAATATATTTTTCCGTGCTTGCAACATTTTTCATTTATGCTTCGCTCCTTTTAGTCGTAGCGTGATGTTATATAGCCTAAAGCCTTTGTAGAGAAATGGACCATCCAACACAAAAAGAAGTTTTCAATTCCAACCAGTAGTTCCTGAGATTAGCGCGTTCAAACAAACAAACAAACAAACTCTTCAGCTTTATAATAATTATTACTATAGATTTTGGAATATGTACTGACATGACCGAAGTCAATGTGTCAATTTCCTTAAATAATTATCTGAGAATCCCGAGGTCTGGCTATAAATTGCACGAATAGCCCGCTTCTGCAGCAAGAAAATAAATAAATAAATACCTGGGACAATTCCACACAAATTGAACTGGTCCCAAATTAAGCAAAGCTTGTGTTATGGTAACTAGACAACGATATATTTACTTATATACATACATACATACATACATATCATCACGCCAAGTCCCTAACGGGGTAGGCAGAGAGTATAGAGCGCCAGTTCTCTCTAGACTTACATACCTCTTTCGCTTTGTCCACATTCATCAGTCTCTTCATACATGCTCTTCGGTTTCGAGTAATTTTAACGTTCCCAACCTTCAGAGTCCGATCTATTTGATCCAGGTAGTTGAACGTGGCCTTCCTCTGCCTCTTCTTGCACACACTTTTGCTTTGTATATCTGTTTCGTCAATCTTTCTTCACTCATCCTTTCTATGTCCAAACCAACGTAACATGCCTTTCTTCATCTTTACAATCACGCCCTCATTCACGCCAGTTGATTTGCGAATCTCTTCATTGCGGATTCGATCTAATATCGTTACGCCGCATATTTTTCGAAGAGATCGCATCTCGACTGCATTCAAGCTATTTTCATACTTCCTCTGACATACCCAGGATTCGCTGCCATACAATAAGGTAGGTACCAATATCGCGTTGTGGACAGCAACTCGAGCATTCTTGCTCAGACTTTACTGCCCATCCGACGCCGACATGGCTCCATTCACCTTATTTCCGGCAGT